>NQMI01000219.1:0-49405 GCA_002270565.1 Stenocarpella maydis | reverse complement strand
ATAAATGAATTTATTATATAAATTAAGGCTTTTTCAAATACCTTAGACTATAGCGTTAAGTTTATTATATTAGGTTTATTATATTAAGTTTATTAGATTCAATTTATTATATTAAGTTTATTACATTAAGTTTATTATATTAAGTTTATTACATTAAGTTTATTATATTAAGTTTATTACATTAAGTTCATTATATTAAGTTTATTATACTTACTTTAAAGTTATCTTAGTTTAGTTTAATACTATTAGAACATATATATAAAGAAATACATTATTTAACTTAAAGCAAATTGCGTGAAAATAGTAATATAAAAATACTATAATCTTTTATATTGCTACTATAATTTGTTTGTACCTTAATCAAATAGCTATTATAATCCTTCTTAATTATAACTACTTTAAAAACGGTATTTAGCATTTAATATTAATAGTATGATTATTCAGCCTTCTTAGCTTACAAGACTAGTCAATTTAATTAACTCTATATAGCTAATCTAAGTTAAAATAAACTATACTTAAGCTATAATAACTATACTTGCTTATTTTAAATAGTATTGAAATCTAAGTACATAAAGCTAATGAAGGAATTATAAATAGTAGCAAAATATATATAAATATCAAATATAATAACTAAGTATAAGTTAAAATAAGAACTATAATATAGGAGGTAAATAGTATTTATTAGCTAAACTAAATATTTCAGTTATTAATTTAGAAAGCTATAAAGACATTATTAAGTAAATTAAGAATTTAGTAATTAGATTTAAGATTGAATCATATATTCAATAGGTTAGAAAATATAGTCTAAAACTTGTTAAAAAATATTTATTAAAAAATAGAATAATAAGAGATTGATATATAGTTTAGCTAATAATAAGGTATAATTAAACATAATATAGTTTTAAGGGAATAATTAAGACTTTTAGTAATCCTTATACCTAAAAGGAGTTACTTTTCTTATATTTTAGATTTTATAGTACTTTAATATTTATTTAGTTATTTAAGTGTTTACTATATTAAACTTCAAAATAATAATACTAAATATTTAAAATTCAAGATAATAAATTACTTTTTTCAAAAATATTAAAGCCTTTTAGAAACGAAATAAAACCTAATAAAAGAATTATAAATAAACCATAATAGCTAAGATATTTAATATTAATTATATTATATTATACTAAAATATAATATAATTGTATAGTTGAAATTATTATATATTAAAAAATATGAGAATTATTTAACTAAAATACGTATTTATTAAATATAGTATTAAATGAAACATTTAAGAATCTTTAATTTAATGTTAAAATTTAANAGCTGTAAGGCTATTTAACATTAGGATTGAATACTTAGATTAATAACTAAAGAGTCTATTCTATAAAAGCTACTTAATATAGTAATAACTATATCCTTATATGTTCTGACTCTTTATTCGTTATTAATAGTATTAATGGTAATCCTATTGATTAAGTGTTGCTTGATGGAATTGATAATGATCTTATTGATTGTGGTGGGTTCCTGACCCTAACCCTGATAAGGTGGCGTTACTGATTGGATCAGGCGGGGCGCTCCTTTTAGGGGCCACTTCCCGACCTGCGGGGTTGTCTTCTGCGGTAGTCAGCCGCCAATGTGTGTTGGTCCATAACACATAGCTTCTGATTATACCCTCTTTGTAAATAGTGTCTTCATATACTGCAACTTAGTTACGTGCCGCCTCTGCGCCGCTCTGTTAACATAAACCCTACAGGTTACCTACTAAACCCTATAAAGGTTTGGTGTGATCATTACACACGCGTATGCGGGGAGGGCCGGAACAGGGGGGGGGCCGAATGTGGGCCACCCACGTTATCTGACTATATATGTTATTAATCATAAGCCTAGTTGTTGTAATATTTCCTTCTGGTATGTTATGGTCAGGTGCTGTCTTTAGGTTGAACTTGGTATTTGGTACTAGAAGAATCCATCGGGTCTTTGAATACTACAAACAAGTCAAACCCCCAGACGCAACACCCTGCAAATAAGGATGCTGTCCTTCTCAGCAGAGAGCTGTTCCGCTTCGGCTGCCTCGGCTTTCAACAAATACTGCGCTCTGCCTCAGAGCTTAAGCTTAGTCTAAAGCTAACTGAATGCATAACTCTAAAGTTTCAATTTAGATAAATATAATTATTTAGACCTCTACTATCTACAAGGCTACTTGGAATAATACAGGTGGCATTCCTATTATATTAATAGGAGTCTCTTTGGGTTTATCATAATGTTTTAGCTGTTGCTGCTTGCATGCCTGCATGCCGCAGAAGCCTCTAGCTCCAGATTTCGCGTGTGATGCCCTTTTTGTATGTCTCCTTGGGTTCTTGAAGACGAAGTTCTTCATCTGCTGGACAGTCATATCCACGGAGACTTACGAGTTCCCAGAGTTGACCAAGGTAACAGGCTTCAGTGTCGGATGACATGGGGAGTGTTTGCCACCAGGAAAACTAGGTAGGGTATAAGAACAGGGGGCTGTAAAGGGAGAGAAAGCGGGCATGGCTTCAACTGAGGTGGCAAGACATCCATGAATTGCGTCCAATACACGGCGAGGACGCTAAAGAAAAAAAGGAGCGCGTGACGCTCGTAAGTTAAATAGTCAGTTGACAACGAATCGTTCCACAGCAACAGCCATTTTCGACGTCGAGGTTGGCTACGTCGCCGTGGGTTTGTCGCCACCTCGTGGAAGCCTCTCCCACAGAACTCGAATGCAGGTCGAACAAAGTACCAACTGGTTCTCAGCAAACTAAATTACGTACTTGGGAGCCAGTAGCTGTGCCAGTGTCCGGGACTCTGGTTTGAGCTGCGGTTCCTGAAGCTGGCGCTCTCGCCCTGGTCTGATCTGGTGACTTGCGCCCTATGACAGAAGTCATAAAGCTTCACCCGCGCATGAATTCTGCTTATCCAAGGAAATTGCCCTCGTGGCCTTGCGGCCCCCTGCAACGTGCACAAGTAAGCAGCGCAGCCTGCTTACATGGAGACAACGGGCCAAGAGATCGCGCCTGCGCGTCTGCGCCTGAAGCACAGTCCGGAAACATGATTGCCGACGCACTAAAACGGCTCAGCAGCGGCCGCGCTTAAGGCGCTAGGAGGCGTGCAGAGATGGGAAAGGCTAGCGTTCATCCCAGAAATAGTCTTTAGCTACGGGCCTTTTGGGATGACAGGTGAGGCGCAGCGGCTGTAATCACGCCGCTCCCTCTCAGCCCTACGATGCTGCGGACCGGAAACCTCAGTATCCGTACGGCCACGGGATGCGGAGGCCATGGCTGCGCTGTGATGTTGGGTGATTGTTGTGTCTTGTTTATACGATTACGGGTAAGCTGTAAATATTATAAGAGAGGACGATGTGCCCGTGTACAGGTGAGTTTTCGGACATCATCACCATCATCACAAACACTTCAGTCCCAGCCTTAAAGCATCAGCCTCTGTCTTCCCATTTGATATCCCATCATCTCAAACAAGGACACTCCAAATACCAAACTCACCACGCCAAGATGCTCTCTCAAACCCTGGTCACCACTCTTGCCGTTGCGGCTGCCGTCATTGCTCTGCCAACCGCTACCACAACCTCGAACCCCGACAAGACAACCACTCTCACGGGCGTCACCCACTCCGTTGTCGCCGGCCGTGGCGGCGCCCTCCTCTTTGACCCAGAAAACGTGGTCGCAGAGATCGGAGATGTCGTCGAGTGGCACTTCCTCCCCAAGAACCACTCCGTCGCACAGTCATCCTTCGGGCAGCCCTGCCGCCCCGACGCCTCCCTCGCCGTGCCCTTCTTCAGCGGCTTCCAGCCCACGGGCGACGCCGTGCAGGCCCCAAATGTCTTCCAGATCATCGTCAAGGACAAGAACCCCATCTGGTACTACTGTGCCCAGACCACGGGCAACCACTGCCAAAATGGCATGACGGGTGTGATCAACCAGAACTTTGACTCGCCCAACACCCTGGCTGCCCACAAGGCCTTGGCCGCCGGCACGGGTACTTCTGTTATCCCCCCTGTTATCCAAGGAGGCGCTGTCATTCCCAACCCAAACCCCAATGGTGGGTTCTAGATGCGAGAATTGGACGGGTGGTGGGTCATGGGTGCTTTCTGTTTCAAGTGTCCAAATTTAGAATCCTGGGCTACGAAGCAATTCTTCTTCTTTAATCAATTGCGCGCCGCATGGTGTGCTTTCGGGGCAGCTAGAGATAGAATAAATGCCATTTAATTCCTATACCTGTGTTATGAGGATCCTCATCTCTTGACCCGGACCCTTCTATAGAGCCTCCTGTGTCCAAGGTTTTGGACAAGCATGTCGTTGAGTGTTTGGCATGACGGAACGGCTCTATGTCTACTATAATACTACTAGGAATGTCTAATAAGTCAGATTGGAGATTCTAATCTTTTTTTCAGCTTAGTTTGCTATTCATCTAGAATGGTCCATGAATGGAACTTGACCTGCTATACTATTAAATGGGGGGTTTTTTTTTTTTTAAAAAAAAAAAAAAACCTAAACTCCATCACTAATTAGCTATTAGAACTAAATGCTAATTGATCTATGATAGAACCCTAACCTAAATGGTTGGGGTGCCTAGAAAAGGGGACCCTTTCTCTAATTAGGGCCTTTGTGGAAGCCCTTCCTTTAGGTATATGAAGTGGGTATGCAAAGGGCCCTCCTTTAGGTATGTGGATGCCCTTCCTCTGGTTATATAGAGGGCCCTTCCTTTAGGTATATGGAGGGCTGTTGGGTGATTGAGTGGTGTGGAGGGGGTTTACTAGAGGAAGGAGTGGAGTGAGGAATAAGGGGGAACCCCCTTTACGCCTATTTCTAATTTACGGTCCCTTTTAAGCTGTAACCCTTGGATGAATAGCTTCTAGGGCCCTAGTAGGGGCTTTCTACCTGGTCTGTTAAATGGCTTCTGCAGGAGGTTGGAAGATTAAGTGAATGGCAGGCATGGGCAGTAATTATGGAATGGCCGTAACGCCGCGGACAATGTCCTGCCGGCCCCGCTCACGATTCCTATGGCTCGAATCCTTTGCACTGCCGAGATGGCCGTTGTGATAACCTTGACTTCAGAAACATAGCCATACACACAGGAAAGCCTTTGTGGTAATTGGGCATCATAGCGGAGGATGGCATGACCTGAGGACTAGTTTTCATTGTTGCCTCATATTCTTGCTCGATCGGAGAGAAACACGGCCCAAGCTGTTTCCAATTTTGTTTATCGAGAGCCGCAGGATCATACACAAATGAGGCTGGTAGCCGCGATCGCACCAGGAGAAAAGAAATGATAATTTCATGGTGTCCACAAATGAGTTAAGCACCATTCGGTCCCAACGTTTTTCCTGCTGAACGTTTCCAAGGGAAAAAGACGCCCCTAAAGACAACATCACAGCATCAGTTTCGTCTTGGCCCATGCCCCGGCTTCTTGTGAGAAAAGGTTGAAGTAGCTGGTGTGTGCGTTTCCGTCGGCGCCGCCGGCGCATACGGGGTCGGCGGACAGACACCATGACCGGAGCTTGCTGGAGAAATTGTTGAGACGCTGGAGCTGGGTTCCGGTCCTGGGGTTCAACTTGGTACAGAGTCAGCTCGTGTCTGTAGCATGGCATTCCGGAACGTCTGTATTGCGTTTGCACTTCCAGAAATAACTAGACGGCTTGCACTCACCCCGTTGAAGGCGGCCCCTGACTCAACATTGTATGGCTGATTAGCCGTGTGCGTCACGTCACCGAAGAGAGCAACCGCTGCAACTGCATTGGACATTAGCTTCTGGGCACCAGTCTTCTGGGCACGTCTCAACTCACTCTTCACTGCCGGTGTCGTTGAAGGGTTCAGACCGGTATTGGTCTGGGTGGTACAGCCCGAGGAACCACCAGCTTGGCCCCCGAGGATGTTGCCCACAACTTGGGCACCCTGAGCGCGAGGACTGTGATCAGCCAGCGATATTGCTAATGCATGGGACAGCGCCTTACCTGAGAGTACCCAGACAACACTAACTGTGCATTTGGACACCGGACTGCGTATGCGGTGATCTGAGCTGTCCCGTTGGTGACGCCAACGCCCACGGACGTGCAGTAGTCCGGGGTGAAGGAGGCAGGATACAGTATGTCCTCATAGCCGCAACTGCTAATACCATTGCAAACAGCATTCACGATGCTGATCTGGCGGCCGGGGTAGGCCTCGCTGGTCCCTCGCGCGAGAAAGACGTGGACGGCATCGCAGCCCCCAGCTTGACGGCCATCAAGAGTTGGGAGTCCGAGGACGGACGACAGGACGGACAAGACGACAGCGACTGACTTGGACTGCATTTTCGCGGGATAGAGGATGACGGCTATGCTCATACTAACATCGGATGCTCCTGAGGTCTGCTCTTCTTATACCCCGACTCCCCAGAAGCACCGTATGTCGCATGGTACGCAAATCGGACCTGTTCATAATACCCCCAGATCATAGCGTGCATTCTAAGATGGAATCAGCAGGCGGTAGGTCGATTATAGCTGTTTAAGGCAGGTGGGTTCTTTCTCGGTGCGGATAACCAGCCCAAGTTGGACACAGACAGAACATCACAGCTGGCAGGTGGCTGCAGGTGGGCAAAGAGGTGTTCCATTGCCGTTACGCCAAGTCAGATGATGACTCGAAATATCAAGGGGCCTTCGGCCTTGTCCTGGGTATTAGGCCTAGCGTTGGCAGTGTGCGCGCAACTCCAACTCCGCATCAGACCCCGCGCGGAAAATCGTTGTTTGGACATTGCAATTGACAACACTTGTCCGGGAAAGGGTGTTACCTAAAAGGAGCCTTCAGTTGAGAAATACGACCGGCAGATGGGTTTGTGACGCGGAGCAAGCATAACTTGGTCGTCTGTGAGGATGGAAGGCCGTCTCTTGAATACGAGTTCCGGAGTGAAGAAGCCACGAGGCTCAAAGTGCCGGGTTGGAGAATTGTAACTCGAGGCACCCTTCACTGGGGGCTGAGTAGTCATCTGTGACGACGGCCATTGAATTATCTCCCGACAGGAATATCTTCCATAAGATGGCAGGCTGTGCGCCTGGTTCGAAATAGTCTAGCTCCCTGCCTGCTCGGGCACACCCACCCCATCAGTTGAGGCAGATTACTTCAGGGACGAGATATGTAGAAATGTTCTCTCATGACCCAATACTCTGAGACATGAAGTATGTGACAATCGAGTCATATCTGAAATATATGCCGGGTGGGTAAAGAACACAGGGCCGTAGTCTGGAGCTCGAGGGGTGGTCCGACCCAGAGATCACCATGGGCAGCGGTTGAGAGAAGGGCTTACATAACCCGCGCCGCTGAGTCTTGGCCTTGTCCATCAGGCACCCACCCCATTTTGCCGAAGACGTCGCAGCTCCGTCCCGGACCAAGTTCGTCAGTTGAAATCTCGACGACCTCCGATCCAAGACCCTTCCCCCACAGTCACCATGTTGTCGAGACAGGCCCTGCTCCGCTCAGCCCGTGCTGCAGCTCCCTCGCGGGCGATTGCCTCGCAGGTCCGCTTCTACGCCGCTCCCGCCGCCACCGAAACCGTCAAGCCTCCCGTCGCCCTCTTCGGCCTCGATGGCACCTATGCCACTGCCCTGGTACGTCACCGCGCCGAGTCGGATCCCGAGGCGGAGGAGATGAATCATCAACTGGGACACGGGGGGGATGGGAGACGTGCAATTGATGCGCGCGAGCTCATATAGCCCCCCAGCCGAGCTGAGAGCCCGAGAGCTAATGCGTTATTTTGCCCGGACAAATAGTACAGCGCGGCCGTCAAGTCCTCCTCGCTCGACCCGACCGCCGCCGCGCTGAACAAGCTGGGCGGCCTCGTCTCCCAGGACCAAAAGCTGGCCACCATCCTCGAGGCGCCAACCCTGACCCCCGCCGACAAGTCCGCCATCATCACCGAGCTCGAGAAGACTGCCGGCACCAACGCCACCGTCAAGAACTTCCTCCAGACTCTGGCCGAGAACAACCGCCTGGGCCTCCTCGGCAGCATCTGCAACAAGTTCGGAGAGCTGATGAGCGCCTCGCGCGGCGAGGTCGAGATGACCGTCACGAGCGCCACGGTATGTGTCCGGGGGAACGATGATTACGACGTGTATCAACCGGTCACATTCGGCGGAGGCGATACTCCGTGGAGTCCAAGACTGTATGAGACGTAGGAATTATGCTGACGTAGTGCTGCGCGTATAGCCCCTGGACAACCGGACTCTGAGCCGTCTTGAGGCCGCCGTGTCCAAGTCCCCATACGTCGGCCAAGGCAAGAAGCTCAAGGTCACCAACGAGGTAGGGAGTGAGAGGGAAACTTGCTTGTGAGATCTACCATTACTGACGCGACTAGGTCAACCCTGACATCATCGGCGGCCTGGTTGTTGAGATCGGAGATCGGACCATCGACCTCTCTGTCTCCTCCAAGATCGCCAAGATGAATAAGCTCCTGACCGACACCCTGTAAATTACCATTTTTTATGTGAGACGAGAGGGGGGACACGCCAGGAGGGGCGACGACGGGAGGTGCACGGGATTGCCGGTGGGCCTCCGGGCCAAGGATACAGACCAGCATCTGTTGTCGAATTGAGCCAAAATAGAGAGACCATTTATTTCACGTCCTTGTCTCGCCGACTTAGTCTCTCCGTCCGGTTGTTTGTCATCAGCATTGCCGAACGATGATGTGGTGTCAGTGCGGCATGGTAAATGAAACGTGAAGAGACCAGCAATGGCTTGGCCACAACGAGCCTTCTTGCGACGGAATACGACCGGGAATGGGATTTAGGAGCCATCATTCACTAATGACTCCATTGTCTCAAGATCTACATCCTCCTGCTTTCGGGATCAAGACCTGCTGCTATCTATTGCACTGCAGCCCACAGCATGTTGTGGGCGCACGGCAAGGGCGTAGTCCGCAGGCAGTTGAAAGAAATGCCTGAGACCCAAGGACCCCAGCCAGCCCCGCATCCTTTAATTCGTACACCCTCGGTCATAAGCACAGAACCGCATGCCCCAACGCCAGCTTCAATAACACAGATGTTGGAAATCGCCCTTATCGTACAGCCCGTGCCTCATCAGTCGCTCCGCAGCATGCTGTCCACCAGATCTCCCAGCGGGCCCCAGAAATCCTTCCCGGTGGCCAGGTTGTGCTCGTCCACGAAGAGCACGTACTGCTTGAAGCTGGTGTTGAGGTGGGGCTCAAGGCCGAGCTCGCGGATGACGGGGTAGTGGTGGCAGTAGATGTGGGCGTAGACGCGGTACATGCGCTTGAAGATCTGGCGGACGAGGGAGGGGAAGGTCTTGGGGAAGGGAACGCCGATGCGGCTGGGCATGACGGCCTCGTCGTCGATGGTGCTCTGCACCCAGGTCATGAGCTGCTCGATGTAGGCCGGCGCGGGCATCTTGGTGGGGCGCTTGTAGTTCTCGTTGTCCTGCCAGAGGTACTCGAACTCGTCGGTGGCCTTCATCTCCGGGCACGACTGAGGCGAGCAAAATTCCGTGATGGCGCCGTAGAGCAGGTTGATCTGGTTGTAGAAATCAACCACTGCGGTCGGAGATCAGCATGCGCTTCGTGGATTGCCGGTCGGCGGTGCGCCGGTTGCCTTGCGAGTTGCTTACTGTTGACGGCATACCACTCGTTCTCGTCCTCACCCTCGGGCAGCTTCACGATCTTGCGAAGGCTGCCGCCCCCCAGTGTGGCCTCGGCATATTGTCGCAACTGGTAGCTGGTCGTTCCCTGCTTGCCGCCGGGTCGCGGTCTGAACTGGTTCCGCCGGTTGTTGCTCCTATCTGCACGTAAGCCTGTGGCCCTCTCCTATGTGCCCTCCTAGGGCCGCCGAGGGGCTCATGTTCTGCGGGGAGCCGGGGGAGGAGCGAAGAAGAGCAACATACACGGTCGCGATAAAGGAAGTCATCCTGGATTCTGATAGTCGCGGGACACGAGTCGGGGATTGGATATGCAGGCTTCACAAAACTACAACGTCAGTGGGGCACATCCGAAAAGGGACTCGTCGAGTAATCCCAGGCGGCTGGATCATACCTGAGCTGAGACGTAGGCACGTCAGGTATTGGGCAAGCTGCCTGCTCTGTGTCTCCGGGCCAGGAGAGGGTAAGGAGGGGGCTCTTTGGTGTTTCGGTGGTGAGATGGGAATGCGGCCGTGTTGGAAGCTGAGCGCCCTGGAGGCTACCTATGATGAAATGGGTTCAGTCAAAAACAACAGCCGGCCGTTGCCGCGGCGCGTTTACTATGTACGGAGTAAGGCCTGGAAATTGGGCACCTACACATGTAGGATTAGCGGTGGTCATACGCTAAGTAGCGGCAGGGTTCAGGGGTCGGGGTTAGAGTGGTGGATTTTGGGCACAGGCCTGCCTTCATCCTCACGAGCGTGCCTTTCTCTCCTCCTGTCGAGCACTCATACCCGAGTTTTGTCGGAGGCCAGAAGCAAGGCTGAAGTATGCTTGCCCTGGCCTGATTTGCTTCTTTGCTTCGTCAAACTACGTGTGTATCTGTCGTCCATGACTCACGCATCCGAGAGCATCCATGGTGGAGCAGCATGCAAGCTGGATCGATCCGATTAACCAACTCGTGATGCACCCCGGATTCTCCGCATCATCCCTGCAGGTTGAATTAGTTTGAATAGCCTCAATCCGATGGGGGGCCCCGGATCAGTCATCTCAGACTGACAAACTCTACTATGTAGATGTACTTGACGCCCCTCAATCCCTGGCTGCCGATCATCCTCTCGGGTCAACGAGGTGCGAGTGGCCCGGTTTGACGGCGTTCGGCGCCCGGGGATGGGTTGTCCTCATGATCTATGCTGCAGTTTTATTCTTGTCCTACCATATCTTCACACCTGTCGCCAGCAGAGTCTCCTCTTTCGGTGTCATTGCCCGGTCTCGGCTTGGACTACTGCCCGCATCTCGACAGCACCTAGTCCTTGAGATAGTATCAAACGAGAACACCGTTCTCTTGGAGCCTCCTTAGGTGGGCATCCGAGGGTAGGGTGGCTCTCATGTACCATTCATGTCCACAGCCTGTCAGTAATTTCTAGCCATCTCGCATTGGCCAGGGCCGCACCATCTATACAGAAACAACGAGTTGTTTGGAAATTTAACGTTTATCGAAATGCGAGTTTAAGCACGACGCCTTTGCAAGTTGGAAATGGCAACTTTGCCTTTGGCGTTGATGTGACAGGCCTCCAGACCTTCAAGCCTTTTGCGACCACGTCCACCTTGGGCTGGCACAACTTTTCTTTGCCAACAACCCCGAACCAGACCGCTATAGATGGCGAAAAGAGGCTGTATATACCTATGGCATCGTTGCTATGGGCTAATGTGTACAGGATTATACTGGGCTGGACTGGTGGACCCCGCCACTGAGTTTCTCTGGTGATGGACAGCTCGTCAACTACGCACAGCCGAGCCCTGCTGAGAATGACATACCCGCCTGGTCGATCCACAATCCTCAGAGGCTGAACCTCGGAAACATAGGTCTCTGGTTTGGCGGTGCTAATGTTCCTGAGGACGATCTCGTGCACAAATCACAAGTCCTTGACCTGTGGACGGGCACGATCTTCTCCAATTTCACATATAATGGAAGCAAGGTCACGGTAGAGGTACGAACAGCACCAGATGCCGACACGGTCGGTATCAGCGTTGAGTCCGACCTGCTCTACACTGGTGCTCTTGGTGTGTTCTTTGACTTCCCGTATCCCTATAGGAACAAATTTGATGCTCCTTTCGCGGGACTTTGGAATGCAACGAGCAACCACTCGACAACACTTGCAACTGCTGGGAAACAGGCCACTATCAAGCATACATTGGACGACAGTAGCTACTTCTTAACAGCACAATGTGCCGGGCGAGATCAACTCCCTACTGATTTGGCAGCAACCGCATCCGATGTACTTTGCCGAGGTGGAGCACCGCTTGTTTCCAAACGACACGACCTTGGAGAGGTGGGACGAGGTGCTGACAGCGTCGGCTGACTTCATGGCCTCTTTCCCTTGGTTCGACAACTCGACAGGTGCGTACAATCTGGGGCCACCAATGTATCCGTCTCAGAAAACACAAATCCGAATGCAATGATCAACCCGACCTTCGAGTTGGCGTACTGGCGATTTGGACCTGATATTGCTATCAGATGGAAGGAACGTCAGGGGCAGTCTGCCCCCGAGGGCTGGGTAAGTGTCAGGGACAAGCTCGCACCCCTACCTGTTGTGGACGACACGTATCCCGCGTACGAAGGCATACCAAACATGTGGAGCGATAACGCAACAACGAATGATGTGAGGAGCAGCGGCCAACCCTCCCAGCCGATTTGTCTGCCAGTCGCAATAGTGAAACAGAAGTAGTTAACTTGTCCCTGGAACAGCATCCAGCAATGGTTAGAAACTACGGATGGCTGCCGCCCCCGATGGGCGGGCCAGCATTGAACCTGACCATCGTCCAAAACACGGCTGACAAGATTTTGGAGCTCTGGGACCTCGGGGAATCGTACGGGTGGGATTTCTCCCTATTGGTCATGCATTCTTTGAGGCTGGGCGACGTGACTCAGGCCATTGCCTACCTTCTCCATCCCGTCTTCTAGTTTGACGACGCAGGTTACCCAATAGGATGGTCTCGTGTTCCAACGCCATACTTTCCTAATGCGGCATCTTTGCTGCTCGCTAGCACGTACACGCCGATCCTTATGGGAGAGGGGTTCGCTCCTGGGCTATAGCATAGCAGCAGTAAGAAATAAAGAGTCCACTTCGAAGCTTTAAGACATGAGCTCCTATGTGACGAGGGTGATGGGCGTGCGAGCCATTATTTTGTATTCCCTTAACTTTGGACCCTTTCGCCTGGGTCAAGGATGAATACCAGGGTGCCAAAAGCGGCACTGCAAGCAAAGCTCGGTTTATTCTCATTGTGCAGGCTGAAGCGGTCTCGCAGATATGATGCATTGTCTTGAGGCGCGTGCTAAGGCGTCATAGTCTGAAGTATTCAACCAGATGTCTGGTCAGTGGTAATGATACCTCTCGTATCATATGCCGGCCGCCAGAGGAACCCCTCGAAGAACGAGCAGGCTGTCCGCGTGTATGGCTGCCCGAGCATTTCACAATATATTCTGCTCGTGCATCCAACCGGTGTTGAAAACTGGCTGCAGCTTGTCTCGCAGCCAGCGATGGCCCGTCGAACGAAGCCGGCTCAAAGCAAAATGGCATCACCCATGCTCTCACCCTCGAAGCCGAGAGCAGACAGGTTCTTCTGCTTCTTCTTCTCCCTTGTCTTATCCTCTGCCTTCCTCTGCCTCGCAAGCTTCTCGACCAGGTCGGGATCGGCCTTATCGTATCCCGGCGGTGGGTCGTCGTCCCTGTCCAGGTCGATCTCGCCCAGGAGCATCACGTTCTCGCCACGCACGAGATACATCCCTCGCTGGTAGTCCGCGTATATGCCTCGCTTTTCCTGTGCACTGGGGTGGTCCGCGGGGACCGCATTGGGGGTCACGAAGATCCTCTCCACCGTCGACTGCAGGACCAGATTTGCTGTAGCCCCAATGTTAACTGCATCCAGTCGTGCAGCACCCGCCCGGTTGATAGAGCATACCGAATTGGTCCCAGCTTCGCAAAATTCCCAACAATTTCCGGCCGTCGCGCAGCGCAACCATCAGCTTCTCTGATGCGGTTGTCAGCGTCTCGATGTAGAACGAGCTGGATATTTAACCCGGGAGCTTACTGTCCGTCAGGTCGAGAAGCGAGGCCGAGGTCGTAAACATCTGCACGGGCAGTTGTTGCGGTGGCGGCGGAGCTCTCCCAAGCACGGGAGGGCCCTGGGGGCTGGGCCCTGGAGGAGCTCCGCCCCCTTGGCCAGGAGGATCGTTGAGGGAAAGGTGCTCCATTGTTACTTCATGAGCATTGGGCGGTCGACGTATAGTAGGAAGGCAATATGTCCATGGGTGGGCGAGAAAGAAAAAGAAGTAGAAAAGGACAGAAGCACACGCGGACCTCGGCACCTTGTGCTGATGTTTGCGACGAATATTGAATGGTCAGTCAAGCTCGTATGCAGAAAGTCACCTACGACCGACTGCTTGGGGGGTCTGGTCGCAAGTCGCCGTGGGGCTAAGACCAGTTATCGCCGAGGTACGTCACTCTCGATAACGGACCTAGTCAGCCGATCCTCCGTTCTCATGGTCTCGCAGCCAATGAGAACTTCTGTCTTGGACCTTGACTAGGAGTCTGTAGCTCTTGTGCTTTGGCAGGTGGTAGTAAGGCAGTCGAGCCTTGGTCACACTGGCCCATCACCCTTAGCAGCCGCCCCCCGGCTGGACACCTAGATGGAGTATTCTGAGCTCGCCTGCGTTTTCCTCACCTCCGACTCTCCACTCACCATCTTAGACAATTGAATGTTCCCTTACAAGCATGAGCCGGCAGATCAAGCATTCTTCTCCTAGATTACCACGGCTGGAAACACTCTGACCCTCTCCCTCACAACTTGACTCTTTTCGGTGGTCACCTCTTCTGCCCTCACCCTCTCGAGTTTGTCTGTTTCCAGCCACCCTCCAGCACAAAAGACGAGATTGCTTTCTTGAGAACGCCTGTTACTTTCGGGCTTGCATATTGCGTCCACTAGCAGGCGGTCCACAGCATAACTTGCTCGCCCCAACCAGCTACATTGTTTTACAGGCAGACTCGCCGCGTTCGCACTACTCGCCCGCTTTACTTCTTTTCTGCGACACACGACACCTGTGGAAGACCGAGCCCTTCAAGCCGACCCTTTCCAAAGACAACACACAGATCGTCTCGAGCTCGACCGCAAGATGGCTACGAACTCGGCTGTTTCGGTTCCTCATGAGCCCGCTCCTGCCGCTCGCAATGAATCCAAGCGCGAAAGAAAGCGCCAACTTCTGCATGACCGACTTCAACAGATGTCCGAGAACTTCTCCAGGGGACGCGACAGTGCCTACCGCGAACAGCTACAAAAGATTCAACTCGACACCAACCTCATAATGCGAGTTGACCCATACTGCGAGCGCCCACTCGAGGCTCTCGACCTGGAGCAGACCGATCCCGCCCTGCTCGGGAATACAGACCCCGCCACTGCCCGGACCCTGCTTGAGATGGCTGGCCCAAGATTTCGAGACTTTGTCCATGATATAGAGGACCTGGTCGAGGAGCGTGACTACGAGATCACAAAACAAAAGGTTTGTCGCACACGCTAGACTGACGCTACAACACACGCCTGGTCTAACAAATCCGGCAGGCTGAATACGACCGCAAATGCCAGGAACACCAAAATGTATACCATTACAAAGTCCTGCAGGCAAGGCGGGAGCATCAAGCACTGGCCTCCACCGTCCGCGACCGTCTGATCAACACCATCGCAAGCAAGAAATATCGTCTCAGCAAGGAAAAGGAGGCACTCGAAATCAGCGATGCATCTGCCCTGCTACTCCACCCGAACCAGTTCAGCATGACTAACCCCGCTAGCCCAGGGGGCACGCATGGCAAGAGGGCCACCCGGCTCCGGAGAGAGATGGAAGAGATGCCCGGATTCTCAGAGAATAAGAAGAGAAAGAGGAACGCAAATGATGACGACGGGTCGCCAGTGCCACAGCGCCGGACCCTGGACACAAACAATATCACGCCTGTCTGGCAGAGTGATAGGTTGCGCTTTGGAAAGAGCACAGGCCCAATCTACAGCATCGACAAGCTCTTCACCGACAAGGAGCTGTCCCTGACCTACAACAATGCTGCGCTTGCTGCCCACAAATATATGCTTCGGCACAAGTCAAAGGATGGTGTTGTATCGTCGCCGTCGGAAAGTGGGCCTGAGGAACATGAAGGGGGCGAGGACGGCACGGATTCTGGCCCTTCAGCTCCCGTTATGGAGCGCCAGGTCTCGCACGCGACCCGGAGCACGCGAGGTGGGACCCACAACCCCAATTTCTACGACAACAAGTTGGTGGGAATAGAGGCGCTTGCCAACTTCGAGCTGCCTGGCAACCTCGAGAGACTCGACGCCCAGGAGCCCAGGCTCCCGCCGATCGTCCCTGCGCCGTACAACAAGGCAAAGCCTATGACTGAGGCCAGTGGTCCGGCTCCTCTCACAGCGGACGACGCTCTGGCGGACCTGCAGGCCATTTCTGTGCTGCGACAGTACGAGCAGCTTCACGGCGTAGGCTCCAATTTTGACGTCCCCAATGGCGGTCGAAAGGTGCTCGAGGCTGTTGCTGCGGGCCCACGGGAGGAGAAGTTTGTTGCGTACTTGCAAGGAGATCGGCCAAGCACAGACGACCTGCGTGTAGAACTCAAGGTTGAAGTCAGCAATGTGCGTGGCGAGCCGGGTCACAGCTCTCTGCAAACGCCAGCAATGGCTAGTGTTCCTATGAGCCGCCAAAACTCGGGTGGAGTGGCTATGAGCCGTCAGGGAAGCAATACTAGAAGAGGCAGGCGAGGTTGAGTGTCATACTTGCTCGGGACAGTTGAGAGAGCAACACACAGACATCAAGCAAACAGCGGGGGGCTTATTATACCCATGAAGATACTGCATTGATAGAATTAGATGCGTTCCTTACCAAAACCGACCGTGCTCCCCGTCATTATCAGAATGAGTCTGCTATGGCTTTATCCATGTCATGCTGTCGCTGTACGACCCTTCATGGCCCAAACACTAGTGTCCTGACCTCGATGCTCTCGCGGCCCTCTGCATCGGGGTGCGTCCTTGGATCCTCGAAGGCTGTATGGGGCACCCTGCCCCCTCGGACATTGGAGCCCTCCTTCAGCGCATCGCTATCAAAGCACTCCAGCAGCAAGCGCTCATCACCAGTCATGCCGCTCAGATAATTCCACCTCTGTTTGGGGTTGGCCCGGATGGCAGCCGTGAAGCCCGTGTACCCGCTGTTGTACCGGTGCTCAACAGGGATGACGTCCGCATCGTCGACGCTGTACGAGGACGCGAAGGCCAGCGGGTACGACTCGACGGGCTTCTTGTTCAGCGGGCGCCATACGTTGATGATGCGGTACCTGCCGTGCAGCAGCTTCTCGGCCTCGTCGCCGAGGTGCCTCCTGACGCGCATCTCCGCGGACGCGGGGGTCTGGTCGATGTGGGTCCTGTTCACGGGCACCCGCTTCGCACTGGGGTCCGCGCGGCGGATGGTGTGGTCGAAGAAGACGACCCTGTTCGCGCCGGGGATGTTCTTCAGCAGGAGCTCCTCGACCTCTGGATAGTAGTTGGCCTGGATGGAAGCGTCGTCGGTGAAGTCCTTCTCCTTGGACTCTGGGACGTTCTGGATAACCTGGAACGCATCCTTATCTAGGTTATAGTCGGCCTCGATCCCTCTGATGTCGTGGATGACAGTCTCGACAACCTCGTCTGTGAAGTTACGCTGCGGTAGGCCCTCTGGCGGGTCATCGACGTGGTTGAACGGCTTGGAGCCATCGGCTGGCGGGGTGAAGTAGTTTAGCTTTGCCGTAACCGTACCACGGGGAACGTATGATGTGACAGCCATTGTTGGGTATATATGGACTTGCTCGCGGATGGGCACTGGTGAACAATGAGGAGGAATTGTGGAAAGTACCGTATATGACAGTTCAGGGTGGGTATTTAAGGAGAATTATATCTAGCAGAGGCTGGATTGGAAAATGATGGTCAAACCAAGATGCCAATGGCGATGTTGACTTGATGGTTCTACTGAAGGATATCAAAAGGACGAGCCAAACGGTAGGTAGACATGGATAGAATATATACGTGAAGCTTCACACTGGGTCTTACAAATCGGCCATGTAAATCCAGCCCTTGTCTGAATATGAGTTGCTCGTCCATCTTGCAGCAGAGTTGATCACGTCATTGTCAAGTGCGCCTCATGGGAGCTCGAGGATGGAGAAATGTCGGACTCTACCGCAGAAGGGCGATATTTGACTAATACAATATGACGATGTAGTATGGACGATGATTACTCAATCGCCAATGGGGCTCATCTGCAGGTGGTATTAGAAATGACAGTAGGCTACAGGAAAATGGATGCACCCACGCCCCCAAGCGTGGTTTGAGGCTTATGTCCTATTGTAAAAGAGCTTGTGAGACGGGGATCTTTAGAATGTTCTTTTTGCCCCGGATTATCGACCAGCAGTACACTAGTCGATGTCGATGGCTTGCTGACCAAGTGAGGAAGATCATTCCGCCTCTCATCTTCACCAGCAACAGAACATGGGCAACCGCCCAGGGTCTGCTTTCGGCTAGTATACAGTCTGTACTATGCGGTACGTAGTACTCCCTACAGGTTAGTGAAGAACCAGACTGCCATACTGTCAAGGTGCAGGGTACCAATGTACCCAGGTATTGTACCCAGGTAACCCTGCCCGCGACACGGCTAGAAATTGGGGCCCCTGGCAACCCAGCCAGCAAAGTCTATGTACTGCGGGCAGAGGGCAGCGGGTGTAAACAAGGCGTGGCACGAGCTTCGAGCGGTCCCATGAATCGTGAGCCTTACCTGCCAAGCAATTCAGACCCTCGACTGAGCTCGCCCACGCGCGCCCAGGCGCACGCCCAACGCCCACGCCATTCGCACCGTCTCCGTGGAAACAACGCGTCACAATCACGGGCACTGAGACCCTTTCTTTACTTGCTACCTCTTTGCTGCATCTTGATCCTTCCAAATGCGCATTGTATGTCGAGGCATCGCCGGCGATCATATCGAGATATCGCCGATATGTCGGGCTTCGAGATCGAGTTACCCTCGTCGCCCGACCCTTTGGGCGACGAGTCGATAGTGATCCCGCCCGGCTCCGTCGCGCCACCACCTCCTTCCACGACGCGTCGCCTGTTTCAGAGCGCCGTCTCCTCTCGATTCTCCGCGATTCCCGGGACATCGCCTAGGAAGCGCATGTTTGCCCTCGATGTTGGCGACGAGATAACCACTCAGACAATTTACGTCACGGTGGAGGCTGGGCCGGATGGCAACCCCATAACGCGGCAGGGCGGTACCGGCGCTGGAGGCGCGAATGTGAGGCGACGCCTGTTTGGGTCACCAACTCCCCAACCGAGCCCGCGTCGGGGAGTGCGAACGACCACGACGACCGTGCCACTCAGAGGCTTGACGGACGATGAAGGCGAGCCGTCACCACGCAGGCGCAGACGCTCATCTTCCAGGCCTGGAACACCGGCGGCTGCTGCTGCTGCCAAGAGGAAGAAGAAAGGCACCCCGACACCCAAGGCTACACGGAAACAACGAGGCACACTCGTCCCTGGCAGCGATGCCATGCGATCAGAAGCACCCACGACGATAGAAAAGCCGACCCCCGCAAGGAAAAGAGGCAGGCCGCGCAAGCGTAAGGCGGATGATGCACCTACATACCAGGATAGCTACGCCCCGTCAGAAGCTCCAGTAGCTAAGGAACCAGGGCGGAAACGCCAAAAGTCGATCCAGGCGGATGAAACAGACGAGCTCACCTCAGCTGGCATTGATCTAGCTCCGTTCCAGGGCCACGACCGACCGGTTTTGCAAAGGGCAGACGACGCCGGCCAGCAAGTCTCGCTCGAGAAAACTACTGAAGATGGAGGCGCTACGTACCATGATGAGGATAACGAGGACGACCCTTTCCTGGCGCAGCTATCAGACTCGCCCCGCGGCCCGCACCTCTCCTCGGCAGAACAGGCGATGGGATCTCTTGAGCCACTTGGTGAAACCGACTACGAACAGCATCATTCTGAGTTGGAAGATCAAGGACCGCTTCCTGGCGAGTCCGGCGACTTCGCGCCCATGATGGACTTTGATGATAGAAGTGACGTGGGCTCACACCACAGTGGGCCTGCATTCCCTGATGCGCAAACCGAACACGAAGCCCTGGAGCTGGAGGATCAAGGTCCTCTGCCCGGTGAGTCCGATAATTATGCGCCGATGCTGGATCGTGATGACGGGAGCGATATGCAATCGCATCACAGCGAGACGACACCCAGGGCCTCGCGACATGCCAGGCGTGTGCCCATGGAACTGGAGGATCAGGGACATTTACCCGGGGAGTCGCATGACTATGCTCCTACGATGGATATCGATGAGAGAAGTGATACAGAGTCTCATCGCAGCTTCCAACCCGCTAGAAGTGAGGATGCTCCGGTCGACACTGTGGACCCGGATACTTTTACCATGATTGGTATTGAGTCGATGCCTTATTTCCAAGGAAATAGGGGAGCACCAACATCAGACCAGCCCGAGATTGGGGAGACAACAAGCTTGCTGATCAACAGGACCCTAGAATCGCTGAGACAAAAGATGGACGTGACGGACGATGAGAATGACGATGTCGACCTGCTCGGATCCCGAGAGCACACACCTGCTGTAGTGTCTGCTGGCGTGGAACCGGGAAGGACACATAGCATGCCTCCCGAGAGGGAACGAAGCTCTCCGCAGAGAGACCAAATGCCACAGTCCCGACGTAGGCAATCTACCGAGAGCCCCTTACAGCCTCCCAGGGCAAGGCTTCCACTTGAGGACGCTACACCGGAGTTACTGCAAGAGAGCACACAACCTCGTGCCCAGCGGAAGCTTGCACAGGGTGACAAACATCTCGCAGGAAGGAGTTCCGACGAACTCAATGCCGATGACAATTCCTTCTCCGACATACCGGATGAAGTCTTTGCCGCCGTGGAGCCTCAGGATATCCCCCAACCTGCAAGGAGTCCGAGTGGAGATGAGCTCAGCATGGCTATCGTAGCCGTTCCAGGCCCGGCGCCGGAGGTGGGTTGCGATCAAGAGATCAACCCGAGCGATTCCCAGAAGAGCAATATTTCTGGAAGCCCAAAATCGCCGCCCGGACAACCTTGCCGTGGCCAGCTTGACAACAGCGACTTCCTCCAACGTTCTGCCTCCCGCTCGGCCCAATCCGGGAGACGGCCCAGCCAGGCCACGCAGCAGAGTTCGCCACCCCATTCCACTCGCTCTCGTTCAGACTCCAACCGTTTGTTGACTCCTCCAGATGAGCCGACTTCCTCCAGCAATCAAGAAATTACCGCGAAGATTCAATCCCAGGAAGAGCAAAATGTATTTGACGGTAATGGTGATGAGATAGGATCGTCCCCGCCAGAGATCACAACGTACGACCAAGAGGATGAGCGACCAATACAAGACTCGCGCCGAAGCTCGGACACGCCCGCGAACCGACCGCCCGCAATCCACCTCCAACCCGCTCAAGCAAGGGAGGCAAATACCGCAACATTCCCCTCCCAAACAGCTGGCCACCGACCGTTCCTCTCCCCGATCATGCGAGTTGGCGAGAGACTGCAGAATATCTTGTCTGACCCCCCCTCACCGTCCGCGAGAAGCAGTGTCCTGGGAAGCCCCTTCAAAGGTTCCGTGAGGAAGTCTAGCCCAGACGCACCCTCGGATGAAGAGGCTGCGCACAGGGATACGTCTTCCAATACCACATTGCAGAACCCCCCGCCCCCCCCTCAATCACCAAAGAGCACGTGGGCTCAGTCTCTTTTCTCACTCAGCCATCTGAAAAGCCTTGTCACAGAAGGCGCAAAGAGGATCACTTCTCCCCAGGTTAATGTCACGCAGACCTGGGAGGACCCGTTTGGCCCGTCCTCCCCAACTAAGGACCGAGGTGGCAGTGCTCGCAACTCTGCTTTCATGCAGCGGATCAGACAGGTATCACGCGAAGGCAGTGTGCATAGCAGCAGGGCCAGTGTCACAAGAGCGACCCTAGGAGAAGCGGACGACAGAAGCTTGTCAGGAGACCCTGCACCTCGAGGGCTAAGCAGTAACTGGAGAGGTCAGAGGTCGCAGAAACCCAGTCTACTCGAGTCGGAGGTTATCCTGGGTCGAGGGCATTCCGAATCTGTCATAGGAGGTGATGGAGCCGCGGACGCAAGGACAGGACGTACCGCTGCGCACCACCCACCGGGAGAACCACGGACCGATGACACTCTTCTGCAGCCAACCGAAGATCAAGCGTCGGATGACAGGAGCTATCAACACCCGCAGTCTCACGGCGAAAGAGCCAGTCACGGGGATGAGACCCAGGGGCGTCCCTCAGAAGATGCAATGCAGCTTGACGAGGCGCCACTAGATGGGGATGCGTCTGATGAGGATGACGTCTGGGCCATCGAGGCAGACAGGACGGCTTCCTCTCCGACAGCTCAAAGGCGGGCGAATGAATCTATTAACGAGTCGTTCAACGCCTTTGCGAGAAGTGGTTTATCTATTGATTGGGGCACAAGAAGCACTATCTCACAGACCCTGCCTCCAGGCAGGAGCCCGGCTTTCAAGCAGTCGATCCGTGGCGTTCCCCAAGACATTCCCGAGGGCCTGGAGGACTACTCACTCGTTGATTTGGATAGTGGGACTTCCACCCAGCCGTCCGCGAAGAAGCCCACACAACAGCAACAGCAACGGCCAAGGAAAGCCGATCTGTCGGGCTTCTTCTCGTCATCTCCCAACTTCATAGAAAGGGAGCGGGAACGAAGGGCTAGGACAGCATCAAAAGCCAGATCCATGGCTGAGAAGTCACATGAGGGTCATGCCGCTCGGGCTACTCTGTCAGGAACACCATACGAGACCCAACATGCCCAAGGCCCGCCCCGTTGGCAGGCATCGTCGGACAGCGGGGTCTCGGAAGAGCTGCCATCACCAGCCCCGGCAGCTGAGCAGCAACTTTGGCAAGATGCGACAGGCCACTTGTCGTCCGAGCCTACACCAGAGCGGCCGCGCCTTCCGCAGCAGCGTCTTGCTCCTCGCCCTAGTCAGAACGACGCAGCACTGTTCGAAAACTGGGAAGTGTCATCGTCTCGAGCACCGACGGAACGTCTGCAACTCTCGGATCCGATCAGCGACGAACACCCGAGCTCGCCCCAGGCGATTGAGCGACCTAGCACCCCTGTAGAACCCGAAGAGTCCTCATTTGAAGCCCCCACGCTGAAACAACTTCCTGAACCGGCCATGTCACCCGCAAAGTCTTGCTTGAGATCTCCGCTGAAACCAAAGACGCCTGGACGCGTGGTGGAGTTTACGAGCAGCACCCTCTCCACAGTGGCACAAGGTCAGGCCCGGACCGGACCCCAAGGCATGAGACCCAGCACTCTCGGCCGCCCTCCTTCGCTCTCACCGCGTCGCTCACCAAGAGGCAAGGAGAACCAGCCGTCGGCCCTCAAATCCTACATCCGCTCCTCCCCGCGCCTCCGGCACCTGAACCACGGCCAGCAGCAGCGCCAGCAGCAGCAAGAAGAGCAGGCCGACTCCCCCCTATCCCAGACCAAGTGGACCAAGAGGCACTGGCTCCTGATGGATGAGCTCTTGCAATCGTACAGGCGCAACGTCCTCGACTTCCAGCTCCGGCACAGCGACGCTGTCATGGCCTCGCCCAGGAAGCGCGCGTCGAGCTCGCTGCTCGGCAAGATGGTCACGTCGCAGGGCGATAGGATGTCGCTGGAGCAGTGGCACCTCGACATCGTCGACGCCTTCAAGAGAGAGGTCGGCGGCTGGCCCGAGGACGCGCTTGCCAAGCGGCTGTTCTCCCTGATCGTGGGGGAGCAGAGGAGGAGGCAAGGGCTGGTGCCCAGGAGACGATGATTCTTCTACTTTTCTTTGTCTGTCTTGTACTATGGACTTTTCATGATGATGAGCATAGGTTAGATGATGTTGCATAGCCCCCCAACTGCCGTTGTTTGGGACGGAATGGTGGGGATGGATGGCAAGGGATTATTGTGCAGGATACCCCGGTTTGAAAGACAAGCCAAACCTACAACATAGCATCAGATTGTACAGTGGATTTGCAATCGGCGTCGGATGGTCACTCTGGTCATCAAATTTCGTATCATGGAGAAGATGAATACACGTATTTATGGTTCGCCACAAGTGTGTTTATTTAATCACCGGTGATCTTCTATCATGTTGATATTACACTGGAGCCCGTAACCTCGACCCGGCTACTCCAGCATCGACGCCTGGTTCGTGTAGAGCACGTCGACCACGTTGCTCAGCTTCTCGATGGTCGCCAGGGCGGAGTCGTACGCCTGGTCCCGGTGCGTTTCGTCGTAAATGATCAGGCACCCGGCACCCTGGTCCAGGACGCCGATGATGACCTTGTCCAGGATCATCTGCGACAGCTTCTCTTCGACCTGAACGGGGCTGAGCTTGACCATCTTGGCGACGTGGTCGATCTCGACGCGCGAGAAGGGCTCGATCACCTTGATCAGGTTCTGCTCCAGCATGGCGTCATACAGCCGTCGCAGGTGGCCCCGGATGAAGGCGTCGCTGCCTAGCTCCCGCTGGTACGCGCCGAGCACGCTCTCGTACTCGTCCAGCGACCTGTTCGAGTGCGCGCGCGCGATGGCCTTCATGGCCTCCAGCGACTTGGTCGCGTACTTGGTGGCCTGCTTGGAGCTCATGAGCTGGTTGACGTCGTCGACCTGGTTCAGCATCACCTTACACAGGAGCATGTACTGCAGGGCGGCCGTCGCCTTTACCGTCTCGTCGAGCTGGGAGTAGCCGTCCAGGGCCTCGATGAAGTATGAGTACGCGGTGGTGAAGTCCTTGTCCTCGGCATGGAGCATGCCCGCCTGCATGTCCAGGTTTGCCTGGAGCAGGGGCGGGGTGTAGACGGAAGCTGCGGATGTGCGGGCACTCGTCAGGGCGGCGCGGGCCTTGGCAATGTTTCCAAGCGCGTGGTACACCCTGGACTCGAGGAGCTGCACCTCCACGAGCACCAACTTGTCATCCAGCCGCTTCAGCTCGCGGAGCAGGCTGTTGATGAGGGTGAGGGCGTCATAGTAGGATTGTTTGGCCATGTACAGGGTGACGAGACGGGTCTCAAGGCTCTGTCGGAGGAAGCCTCGGCGCTCTGATGTTGCCCAGTCTATACATGACTTGGTGGTCGAAATCTGAAGGTCGGTCGTGTTGGGGATGTCGTGGAAGAGGTCAAGAAGTTGGCGGACTGTTGCGCAGGCACGCGCATTAGCGACGACGAGTCCGTAAGACTCGGTGCGGCCCATCCAGGCACATACCTAGCTTTGCCGTCTTTGCCTTGGCAAAAGACGAAAGAACAGTGCGGCTCTTGGTCACGAGCTCAACCAGCTCCTGGGTGTTTCTGTTCGCGGTGTTAGCGATCTCCCGGACTGTAGCTGGCAAGCACGCAGCAATAACTGACTTTTGGTCCCGGTACAGCTCGCCCAGGCTGACCAGAGCAGTCTCATATTCCCGTACTGCAGCGTCAGTGAGGGATGGTGGCTTTGAGACGATGTCCTTGTAGATCTGCTCGGCCTTCTTGGGATCGCTGGAGGCGAGCTTCTGCGCCTCCCGCACTCTCTCCGAATCTCCCTGCGCCATTGTGTCTCGTTGGTATCTGAAATTGGCGTGGTTGCCTTTCTGTCTTGGCGTGGAGTAGGGATGGAGTTCGAGACTGTTGGGCGGGAGGAAACTGTGGTTGCGAAGCAGGTCGACGGGGTCGTGTGTTGGCGTTGACGTTGAGTTCCGGCGGCCAGTCAGCCTCTCTGTTGCTGAACCAAGCTCCGTCCAGGTTGCCGCATGCACGCGCAAACCAGCCCGCCGCTAAAGTAGACTGGCATGTACGTACCGCCCTAGGTACTTGGCCTCCCCACCTTGTAAAGGGTGGGCCCACAGCCTTGGCTAAGCACAATTCCTTATCGCCTATCGCTTCTGCCGTCTTTTGCAACGGCAGCCCATCTACCAACTTTTTTTTTTCTAAAGCTTGCATTTGAAGGTTTCCTGAGATTGCGGTTCACATTCAACTACAACCAGCAATCATGAAGATCAAGGCCCTCAGCCGGTCGACAGCGGCTGTCCAGCCAGCTGGCTCGGATGTGGCGAAGCAGCCGAAAAACATGGATGCCAGCGTCCACCCTTTCGAGCGGGCCCGAGAATACAAGCGCGCACTCAACGCTGTCAAGATGGAGAGGATGTTCGCTCAGCCCTTCATCTGCCAGCTCGGGCAGGGCCACGTGGACGGGGTCTACCAGCTCGCCAAGGACCCGAACTCCCTCAACATGCTGGCAAGCGGCTCAGGTGACGGCGTGGTCAAGGTCTGGGACATGGAAAGCCGAGAGCAGCGGTGGCACGTAAACGCGCATGCGAATATCGTCAAGGGCTTGGCCTGGACGAGGGACCAGAAGCTCCTCACCTGCGGAACTGACCGCAAGATCCACCTCTTCGACCCCTCCAACGCCGCCCACTCCGCCCCCCTTACTACATTTACGGGAGCGAGCGCCTTTACTTCTCTCAGCCATCACCGGTCCAAGAACGCCTTCGCCGCTTCATCGGGAAGCAATATCCAGATATACGACCTCGAGAGGATCTCGGGCGCGCCTGAAGAGTACAGCTGGCCCAACGCCACAGACACGATAAATGCGGTCAAGTTCAACCAGGTCGAGCAATCTGTCCTGGCCTCAGCTGCCTCCGACAGGTCGATAGTGGTTTGGGACGTGCGGCTCTCAACACCGGTGGTTAAGACCGTCTTGACGTTCGCGTCAAACGCAGTGTCGTGGAACCCGATGGAGGCATTCAACCTCGCCGTGGCCAACGAGGACCACAACTGCTATGTGTTCGATGTGCGGAAGTTTGACAGGGCACTCAATGTTCTGAAGGGACATGTTGCTGTAAGTCGACCCAAGTCCGCCTGGCTAACCAGCCCTGTACTCAACCCGGAACGCACGATTGCTGACGGTCAATGCAGGCCGCGATGGACGTGGAATTCTCGCCAACTGGCGAGGAGCTCGTGACAGCTTCGTATGACAGGACGATCAGGATCTTTGCCCGTGACCAAGGACACTCGCGCGACATCTACCACACCAAGAGAATGCAACGTGTGTTTGCTACGAAGTGGACGCCAGATGGCAAGTACCTAATCTCCGGGTCGGATGACGGCAACATCAGGTTGTGGCGGGCGAATGCGTCCAAGAGGGAGGGCGTCAAATCCGCCAGGCAACGACAAGCCGAGGAGTACAATGCCAAGCTGGTGGAACGCTTTTCGCACATGTAAGTTTTGCCCGATTTTTTTTTTGGGGGGGGTTGGCTTTCGTCATGCGCTGCTTCTGGGGACCCTTGGCATTTCAGATCCCACGCGCATGCGAGAGTCCGCTTGAGTTCCTAGGCTCAAGCTGGCTTTGGAACACCTGTGAGGGGGATCTATGGACATTACGTGGGGGCCCCTGCAGGCGTGGGCTGCAAATCTCGGTCCTAAAGAGAAACTGACCGAGAGGTGTAAACGCAGGCCCGAAATCAGACGCATCAAACGGCACAGGCACATACCCCAGGTTGTGAAGAAGGCCGGCGAGATCAAGAACGAAGAGCTGAAGTCGATCAAGAGGCGCGAGGAGAACGAGAGGAAGCACAGCAAGAAGCAGTTCGAGAAGCGCCGGAGCGAGCGGGAGAAGATGATTCTGGCGCGCGAGAAATAAGGAGCGGTGATGTAGAAGCACAACTGGTCAGGCGATTTGGCATGCATTGCAAGGCGTTGGGCGGGAAAATCATGATACCTGGTAGGCTGGGAGGAGGTCTCCTTTCAGAGTTGGGTCTGTCATCAGAGCACCATTATACACTAGAATTGGTACAAACACACACCCACACACATGCCATGAACCCAGCCACTACTGTGACGAATCGGGGGTGGGAGGAAGCAGCTGAATCGCATTGGGCGGACAGGATCGGGCCCAGCCGGGGGTGACCAGGCGGGTGGGCCGGGCGGGCAGGGGTGAGCTGGAGCAACCCTCCCTGGAAGCTGGCTGGGGTGGGCACCATCAGGGGTCTGACCTGACACCTGCTGGGCCCAGTCTATTGTTTCAACATGTGAATCTTGCGGCAAGGGGACCTTCTCCGTTGTCGCAAGTATCCCATCCTGTGCCGACAACACGTTTCCTCATGATTGAAGAAGTCGAACAGCCGCCCAGAGCATCCAAGACTGCATTTTCTCTCCCACTCGCACCCCCAGAGGCTCAAAAAGCCGCCCTGCCACCGCTGACCAAGTCCTCACCCGGCACACGACCACCAGATCGCATCACACCTCGAGCAGCACAGACTATCCACTCAGTTCACCAACCTCATTCACCATGGCATCAGTCGGTGGCTTCGACCGCCCGCCACAGCGAGACTCGTGGTTCGCCCCGTTCTCAATCGATCTCCTTCTCAAGGTCCTCAATGTGACCTTCTTCCATCCCTTCGTGGCGTGGATGATCCCCTTGTGCTTTCGCGCCGAGCACATGGACTGGGACGCCATCCCCATGCAGGTCTCGATATGGTACGCCTGGGCCATAACCGCCTGGTGGCTCCTGGGCGAGTTCAACAAGCGCGTGGCATTCGGCCTCCCGCGCGAGGTCAACCTCGATGATGAGGTAATTGTCATCACCGGCGGCGCGAGCGGCCTTGGCCTGCTCATCGCCGAGGTCTACGGGATGCGCGGCGCCTCCGTCGCCGTGCTGGACGTGAGGGACCTGGAGAATGGTGAGTCCAGGGGCGTCACGCACTACAGGTGCGACGTCACGGACAAGGAACAGCTTGCGCGGGTGTCGAGACAGATCGAGGAAGATGTAGGGCGTCCCTACCCAGACCCTACAGATGAACATGTGTGCAACGATAGCTAATCGCCTCCCAGCTCGGCACCCCAACAGTCCTGATCAACAACGCAGCCGTCGTGGTGGGCAAGCGGCTCCTGGACATGGACGTCGCCGAGATCGAGAGGAGCCTGACCACCAATCTGCTCTCATGCTTCTACACGCTCAAGACCTTCCTGCCCGCCATCATCCGCGGCCAGAACGGCGGCACGGTCGTCACCATCTCCAGCGTCATCGGACAGGTCGGCGCCGCACAGCTGACCGACTACGCCGCCGCCAAGGCCGGCCTGATCGCGCTGCACAAGTCCCTGACGGCCGAGCTGAGGCAGTCGCACCCCAAGGTCCGGACCGTCCTGGTGACGCCCGGCCAGCTCAGCACGCCCCTCTTCTACGGCGTGCAGACGCCCAACTCGTTCCTGGCGCCCGTGGTCGAGCCGGTCGACATCGCCAAGGAGATCATCGATGCCATCGACAACGGCAAGGCCGAGTTCATCAGCCAGCCGCTGTACGCGAGGATGATGGACTGGTACAACGTGCTGCCGTTGAGCCTGCAGATCGTGGTGAGGAGGCTGGCTGGTGTGGATACCGCGATGGGAAGCTTCATAGGCCGTAAGGGTAATGAGCTTCACGAGAAGAACGGGAGCCTGATATAGCGACGCCGGCTCTAGGCCCCAGGGAAGGTGTAGATATGAGAAAGGGTAATAGCTGGTTTATAACCTCTGTACGTAGCCGGGACAGACTGTATAATAATTATACCACCAACAAAAAGCTGCGTTCCAATCCCGGGGCAGTCATCTATCTGCCAGTCTTGGTCCCGAGTTGACATGTCATGATCGTAGTAACCCATGATTATAATTGGCACTGAGGTAACCCCTCCTTGGCGCCAGGCGACCGACCTGAAGACCCTTTGGGGACATATACCTCGAGGCGCAGGGTCGTAGTACGCAGGCAGATGACCAAGCAGCATGTGTATGTCCAGTCGGAAAGCCTGGCATCTCCCGAGGCGCCACAGTGATTAGCCCACAGACCATCAAGCGCATTGAGCGTCTCGTGAAGCATACATCGCCGAGCCTGGACTGCTCCACCGTGTCATCCTGGGTCTGGGGGTGGGCCAAGATGAGCAGGCGTGCATGGTAATGGAGACTAGGTGTGCTATACTGTAGCTCGTGCCAGTATCCACATACATATAGCTTTTGCTTCTGAAATGATAAGCAAGGTACGTGTGGGCAAAGTTGCCATGACAGGCCCCGATCGTCCCGGCCAGCACACCCCCTCACAACGTGGTATTTGTATGCGACCGGATCAAGATCGTGGGGCATATTCGTATAGTCTAGTGTATTGGGCAACTGATATGGGAACGAAGGGGGGCCTTAATAAGTTAACAGACTACCCACCTGCAGGACGAACCCCCCACATTGGTCAAGCAGGGTCTTGGCCAGACTTGGCCACCGACGTCCTCCTCACTTGTCACAAGCAAGAGGATAGACTGACAACATCGGAAGACGAGCACGGGAAAGGCAGAAAGGGCATCGTTGGCGAGGGCCCTGAGGCTGTGCGCGTGCCCTCAGCACCGGTTCTCGATGCACGAGGTTTGATATACCGGCTGTACGGAGAGTGCGGAGGAAAGAAAGGTTACATACACGGGGAAGGGCTACATGGGGCCCCACTCTCATGGACACGGTGATAAAGCGGCCAAGGTCGAAGTTTGAGAAATCGGTTTGTAAGACCAGATGGTTTACAGCGTGAGCCCGGAGGGTGCTGAGAGGTCAGTTACTGGATCTTCCTTATCTACGACCACTGCCCTGCCTTGTCTCGGAGGAGTGCCACCCTTGTCTCGCATGGCAAGCATCTCGGACGGCCTCGGCTGATCCACTCGTGGCATCGGAGCCGCCTCCTCGTCCAGCAACCCGTTCAAGCTTCGACAGGGTGCGAGCGTCTCACCCGTGGGCCTGTCTGACGAACTGCTCAGAACTAACTACATGGTAACAACACCCCGCCGTCTGCATCATGTCAGAAGTTGGCGAGCCAATGTCGTTTGGTTTCGGGACGTGGGGCGACCAGAAAGAAAGAAAACAAAGTTCAGCAAGGGCACTGGAGAAGCCCCCCTGAACCTTTGGGGCTGCTTGGTGTTAATCTTTGCATCTGGGCCTGGTTTTGCCCTCGTCGTCCTCCGTATCTACGGGCTCAGCTGCCTCTGGCGGACTCGACTGTCTCGCGTGTTTTGCTTGCATGACAGCCGGTCCGTTATCAGCAGTGAGCTAGATATCTCACCAGCCGCATGTACAAGGAGCGAGACGCGAACCACCCTGTTGACTATCTACGATACCTCACTTGGGTTGTTCCCCCCTGCCCCCACCAGCAGTGCTTCTTGTCCCTATATTCCTCACCTCGCCTGCTTTTCGTTTCCCATCTGCCCCATATATCTCCGCGGATGTAGCGGCAAGGTGGGTGAACAACCCAATGTGCCCTTGCTCAGCCCTACGACGGAAAGAAACACCTCCGCTCGTGTGCAGCAGGCCCGAGTCATGCGGTTCGACGCAGCACGCATCGAGAAGACCGTGACGAGGCAGTTCGTCCACTCACACCTCCTCCCCGACGAGATTGAGCGCCTGGACAAGCCGCTTGCCTTTGGCGACGGCCTCACCGACTGCACGTACTGGGAGTGGATAGAGAGCCACGCGAAACGGCTGTTCCTCATCCTCGCCGACCTCGGGGTCCCGGACCAGATCTTTGGTGTCATCGACGACTCGTGGGAGGATGCCGACCTTCCCATCGCCCTGGATCAGGTCGAGAGGCTCTGCCTGACTGCCACCAAGGACCCGAAGACGGAGAGGAGGTTCTTTGACCGGCAGTTCCACTACCTGCTCCGGCCGCTCAGGGAGGGCGAGCACATTGACTACGAGGACGAGGAGATTGTGCCCCTGGACGAGCACGACAGGCGTGCGGGCCTGATACAGAGCAACGACATAGACAGGGTCGAAGTGCCCAGCGTCCCTGGCCGGGTCTTCTGCAGGCGCCGGTTCCAGATCGGACCTGACCAGGGGTGTCTATCCCGCGAGGACCTCATCTCCGAGGTCAGCTCCATCAGAGACCTCCAGAACGACCACCTCGTGTCATACTGGGCGTCCTACACCCACCAGGGATCCGGCTACGTCCTGTTCACCCCTGTCAGCGAGTACAAGCTCGGCGTCTACCTTGCCAATACGCCACAGGCAATAAAGAATGTCGAAAAGATGGCTAAGAGGAGGCTAATCCTCGACTGGATCCTGTGTCTTGTCGATACCCTCTGCTACGTCCACAGCCAGGGCAGGTGGCTCGGCAACATCAGGCCGGCCACGGTTCTCTTCACCCACGACAACCACATCCTCCTCTCGGGCTTCTCGCGGCTCAGCCCGGACGGCCCCCCGGGCCAGGGCGGCGGCCTCTTTGACAAGGAATCGTACGACTACGGCGCCCCAGAGCGGTGGGCCAAGCCGGCCAGGCCCCCAGCCACGGCGCGCATCAAGCCGACGGCCCCCTCCTCGTCCCGGTCCGCCGCGCCCTCCATCAGGAGCGGCAAGGGCGGCCACACCGAGCACAGGGCGCCGCCCCGCCCCGACCCCGCCCCGCGCCTCGACCCGCAGGCCGCAGACGTCTTCTCCCTGGGCTGCGTGGTGCTGGAGCTCCTCAGCCACGGTCTCTTCAAGCGGTCGGCGGGGTCCTTCGCCTCGCACCGCAGCGCGCGGCACAAGAACGCCGGCGGGGCGGCGCCGTGCTCGACTCGTCGTTCCACAAGAACCTGGGCCAGGTGGAAGGGTGGGTGACGGGCCTCGCAAAGGAGGCGTCCAAGAAGGCCGGCGGCGGGGACAAGGGCCAGCTGTTCAGCGGCGTCGTTCCCCTGCTGCAGGTCGTGAGCGGGATGCTGTCGCCTCACCCGGGCGACCGGCCCTCTGCGTTCGACGTCCAGCGGCGGACGTACGAGATCCTGACGCAGGCGTGCGGCATCACCGAGCCGCACTGCGTGCACCAGTACGACAGCAACACCCGGGACCAGTCCGGGGCGGCGGGGGGCGGCGGGGGCGGTGCCAGTACCGGCCGGAACAGCATCATGACAACCATAGACGAGGTGGCGACGCCCGAGGAGGGCTTCCCGACGGCGGAGATGGTGGCGGCGGCGACGGCGATAGCGTCCTCGCCGGACCCGTCGAGCTTCTACGAGCACGGGGACGACGGTAACGGTGGCGGGAGCGACGGTGGTTACGGCGTCGAGCCGTCGCCCAAGGGCCTGCCGGTCATCGTCGGCCAGCAGGGCCACCGGCGGCAGGCCAGTGAGGACAGCTTCGGTAGCAAGGGCAGCAGTGACCATGGGCAGGGGGCTCAGCCAGAGCGGTGGGAGCTTAACAGCGGCCTGAGGGCGATCCAGAACCTGCGCATCAACAGGTCAAAGCCGTGGCAGGCCTCATAACGTTGGGATGGTGCTGTTGCATCGGGTGGCTATGGCTGACACGCCCGCAGAAGAGAGACTGACCTGTGCCAGCCAGCGTAGCGGACCTTGACCATTTGATGATACGTTATACTAAGGATTGGCATGATCGAGTGGGTCGGTAGGATACCTTATGTTGAACACTGCACGGAAAATAATGTCCTAATCACTTTCCCGTTGGCAGGGGGGACAGGAACTCTATGCTCAAACGTACAATATGTTATTGGTGACGCGAGCCTAGATGTGTGGAGGCTAGACTGCCTAACGTAGAACAACTGCCAGTTACTCTAAGCCATGCCCAAGCAGACACAACCATTATGCTGCGCCAAAGTCTGTGTATAGAATGCGAATTGCTTGATCTCTTGCTTTCCCTGTCATTATCGGCCTTCGATAGAGTTTATGTCTCTATATCGATTGATGAAGCCACGCCATTAAGCAGAAATTCAAATAACACCGCCGTCTCATGTTCCGCGGATAGGGATGAGCTGGATTATCTGCGCCCGATGGTGAACTATCAACTGTGCCAAATCCAAAGGTTGAGTGTCTTCGAGTGCCAAGAAGAAATCGTGTCGTATGTGCGCTGGTGTCTAATGCTGGTCGTCCATCTGTCTGGCGTCTAGTATGCCACGGTCACAGTGACAGCGTGAGCAACATCAATAGGCCCAAAAGCGCGGCGGTCATCTTGGGGAAACGCATGCTCATATCGGCAGCACTCTCCGAGCCCGACGTGGAGGAGGCAGACGCACCCGTGGGATCGCCTGTCGAGTCGGTCGTTGAGTTGCCACTGCCGGTCGGCGCAGACGTGGCGTAGGTCGTCCCGACCAGAGTCTCACCGATGGTGGGAAGCTGGACATTGCCATTCAGAAGCCAAGCTGCGGATCCGGTTCCTGACGGGGGACAATCTCGCGTGGAGAGGGACCTGGTGTCCATGTCTGCGCTCTTGATGCCTGTTGGGTTGAGCGTGGCCCACTGCGACTTCAGGTTGGAGAAGTCCGGAGACACAGGCGTTGGAGTGCCCTGTCTGGTGAAACCGCCGGCGATGTTGCTGCCGGTAGCTGTGGGATCGACAGGCGGTCCGTATGAGATCAGCCCGTAGTCATTTGTCTCCTGAATCCATTCGTATACTATCGAACCGCTCTGCAGCCAATCGTCAGTATTGATATGTATCGTTCGGTATGTCTCAGGATTTATCAGAGGGTCTTGGTGCTCCTCATAGGACTCAGCTTGTGAGATGTAGCACGCGAGTACTGAACAACCTGCACAAGCACCGCGGCTAGTCGTAGGCCCAGAAGCTTATACCGTCTTGTTAAGCACAATAAAATATTCTGGGTATGTGTGTCCTCGTCTGCCTGTGTTTGTGTCTGGTCCGGGAAGGGAGCTGGAGGGGTGACATACCCAGTCGTTGACCATGTCCTCGCCAAAAATGGCGGCCTGATCCTCAAAGGTACGAGGCCTGGCAGTGTTGCAACCGGTCTCTGAGAAGAAGATGGGAACTGGGAAGTTGACAGCCCCAGCCTGAAGGTTGGAGTACCCAGATGTGTTGTAGTCGACATTACCACACCACTCGTAGCTGTTTAGTGCGAAGAAGTCGACGCTGTCTGAAGCGTTTCCGCCGCAGGTGAGGAACTCCTGCAGCATCGGCCGCAACTCGGCGATATCGGCCGCAGAGTACCCGACGGGGATGTTGCGATAGCCCCTGGAGTTGCGGTAGGCCTTCAGGTCGCGGGCGGCAGCCTTGATGAAAGTAGCGGCCAGGCTCTGCGACGCCTGGGCAATAACCTCATTGCCGACGAAGAAGCCGAGGGTGTTGTCGTACTTCTGGAACTCACTGCTTATCGATTCAGCAACCCGACATGCGGACCAGTTCGAGAGCACCCGAGGGCCTTCCCATGGATGGCGAGGACAGGAATAGACTCGCACTTACTCCATAACCTCGGTGAACCGTTCATACTGGGTCTGGTTCCACCACGGGCTAGTCTGAGAGACGGAATTGGATGCGAGTCAGCGGCCAAGGCGCAGCCAAAGGGGGACAAGACATCTGGAGCATGCTAAGGTCCACAAGGTCCCTTGGGGGGGGGGGGGGCGGGCCGTACCGGGAGTATGTAGGTATCAAAAGTGTCGAGGTCAACGAGAAGGTAAATACCAGCATCGGCCAGGGTAGACATGCAGGCGGAATGGTCCTTTGAGGGATCAATATGGTAGACGCGGATGGAGTTTGCCCCAAGATCTCGCATCAGGGCGGCATCCCGAGCGCACTGCTCCGAGTCGACAAGGGGGTCATCTGCGGTGAGCTGGTACGCGACACCCTTGAGAAAGAACTCTGTTTTTACATTGGTCAGCGGGTCGGGTCAGTGATGTGGCGGCTTGGTCTTTTAGATGGGACGTTACGGGTTCCGTTCTCATAGAAGAACTTGTTGCCGTAGGCCGAGATGGTGGAGACGGCGTGTACGGCGCCCAGAAGGGCGAAAGGCAGGACACAAGAGAGCCTCATGATGTATTTGGAATGGTGGGGGCCCAAGAGTGGTATCCAAGTGAGAGTGATGGGTCGGCCAAGATGGACAAGGTCTTGTAAGGATGGTTCCTGGTGGTCAATGTGCGATGCTGGTACCAAAAAGGAGCCACACTCAAAGGTTATGGTAGAAGTGGAGGCAACGAAGGCTCAGACGCTGTGATTGATGGACTCAAGTGGCTGGCGGGTGAAGAAGCGGTCCTTTGTCCTTTACAGTCAGGCCGTCACAGGCCTTCTCATGTTCGGGGGCAAACAAGTAAACAAACAGGGTGATGATATGAAGGTGCGATGCACAGGGTTGGCATCAATCAGAAGGAATGACGGACAGGGTGCCAACGGGAGGGACAGAAGTGGCAGGCAGGCAGGCAGACCCACATAGAAGGGACAAACACAAAATGATGGGAGGGTGGTTGAGGACACGAGATACATACACAGATAGGCTGTTGGTCGAGATTGATGATGTAGCGAGAGCAGGACCACACGGCCTTGTCGACAATGTATTGGACGGGACTACTCCTCCACCTGGCGCCCGGCGCCTGGCACCTGCCACCAGGCATGCGCATGCCTCGCCATGCTGCCAGATCTCTGTGGTTTCTACCTGCCTGCCTCAGATTTCAAGTGCTGCATTCGTGCTAGGTGATTGATCTGTGGCAAGGGGCTTTCCCGTTGGACCGCATCAACGTAACGGTACTGGCAGGCCAGAGCTGAGCCGAGCCGAGTATTGCACGGTACTCCGTACGGCCGTGATGGTGCACACGAGACTCCGGCAAGGACACTGTACCACCTCTCACGCGCACGAGTGGGGAAGGCCAGGCTGCAGGACTGTCGCTTGTACGAGCCTGGCCCGGCCGGAGGTCATGCCCCGGTGTCCAAGGAAGCGGTGACCAATCGACCCATGCGCCGAGGCGTCTACAATATCCGTACCAAGAGGTCGGCAGCCAGGTAGCCTGCAGAGGAAGCGGTGATGAGTGATAGAGCCCTGTGTACATACCTGTACTCCGCATGCATGGTCGTGTTGAAGAAGCCAAGAGCTTGACTCGGACGAGGGAAGGAAGGAAAGAAGGAAGTGATATAGGCCAGGCCTCGTCTCCAATCCGAAAGCCTCAAGGTGCCATCACGTCGTTGCATCGTTGCATCGTTGCATCCCACGTTTGATGCGCAGCAACAGAGCCGCGCGTGCTGAAGTCAACCTGTCCGCAGGGGTCAGCTGAGCTCGACACGAGCTTGTGTGGGCCTGCTCCGGTCTTAACCGGGCCGTCGCGCACACATGTCATCACCTCTATATTGGAAACATTCACCAGCAGCCGGCGGATCACAGCCTGCCCTCTGGACCTCAGCAGCAGCAGCAGCAGCGCGACGCCATGGGGATCCCTACGGCATCTTGCAACGCCTCGTACCACAAGACACCATCCGACCCCTGACTGGCGGCATCAGGCAGCTGCACCACGCCAGAAACAACAGTGAACGCACATGACCGCCTCGTGTCGAGCCTCTCCCCCAAGACGCCTTCGCATTGTGGACGGCAAGCCCGCCTCTGCTTGCTTAGAGCACGCCGGCAAGAACATCAGGCAGAAATATGAGCTCAGTGTCCGGCACCATATCTCCCAAGCCTCGGTCCGACCCGCCGCCGGCGAGCTGGGACGATGGTTGGAGTGAACAAACGGCCGATACGCTGCGCGGCCAGCCTCAAGAATAGCGTGCGAGCGATGTGTCTTGCATGCTCCGTGTCTGAGACAAGCTTGGCGAGCGAAGGTCCTCTCAGCCGCTGCCCACCTGCCTCGGAGCACAGGTGCACCTGATCTATAAGCACAGCCCCGAGTCGATGTCTGGTCGCTCTCGCTCTCCATCATGCGGCTTCTGCCACAGCATGAGCTCTAGCGTTTTGTGTGCGTGAAGACCTCCGAGGTCGCCACCATTCATCACTGCACATCGCACACGGCTCTACTGCCGTGCGCTTTGGTCTTTGGGCCCAGCACCAAGCTGTCATGTGTGACAGATATCCGTACAACTTGGCGCCATGTAGTCACTCGTGCACCCATCTACCTGACGTGCCAAGAGGTGTTGCCATCTGCATATTTGTTATCGAAGCAGCGTCTGTGGCAGTACAACAATAATGACTCCATGTTAGAAACTGCAACTCGAACCCCCGCGCGGCAGACGGCGATCCGATTGCCGGGCACACCTTGACAAGGACTGCCCGGGCCGTCCTCCGTGCCTGTACGCGCGCGCCGTTCGGAAAAACGATCCGATGTGCTGGAACATCCCATTTCGTGCTATCGTCACCACCGGCTTTGGCAGGACATGCACACCGAGAGGAGGTATACCATGGTCGGTGCGGCAGGGGGTTGATTTGAGACGTGACTGGACTGTTGGATTGCAAACTGCGGGGGCTGAAGGGCTGGTTCTCGCAATGCGATTTGGTGATCAAGGATCAGCCGAACCAACCGGACAGGCCTGACAGGGCAGCGCACAGACGATACCTGGGACCAGGCGCCCATGGTAACGGACAAAGTCTACCGTCCGAAATATAACCAGGCTGCTCGGACTGGTCATTGTCTGTCGAGGACGCAGGCAGCGTGAGGGCGCCTGCGAGGTACAGCCTGGTGCTCGAAACCGTCTCGGACCCCCTGGATGCTGAACTATGACTCTGGGGAACCAGCGTGCAGGCTGAGATCTTCAGAGACTGAGCTCCAAAGTACGGCCTCGGCAGCTGCTGGCAGGGCTGAACACGCATCAGGAACACGCCTTTCATGGGCATGCCTGACTGTCGTCCTCGAGCCGTTGAACCCGGCCAAGGACTCTGAGCCCTGTCAGGGTGCTGCCAGCTGAGCGGTCCGCCGAGCCCCATGAACCGACACCTTCGTCCTTTGGCAGCCACTGAAGGTGTGTGCTGTCAGCGGTGTCCGAGAGATACGATTGGTCGTCCGATTAGGTTTCGACACATGCTGAAACGTTGTTGTGGGCGGGGGTGGACTCTGGAGGCCGGCACACCTAAAAGGCATGGGGATTTCCACAACATCCGTAATTTCAGCCGCATGTTTCCCGGTCCGAGTTCGATCTCGGGGACACATCTGCCATGCACATCAGGGCACCTGGCTGGGCAGGACGCATCACTGCAATGGTGATCATACACCAACCACCCGGGTCATGGGCCATGTTATTGCAAGGAAGATAGATCTGCGATGAGATCCCCTCCCAATATAGCACCGCACCATGGGGACGAGACTCTTTTCTGAACCGAGTGATACCAGAATATATGGTGCGATTAATTCACGACATATTGGCATTCCAACTTGTTCCTAGTTTGAGCCGCATGATAGCAGCCTGGATGACACCTATGGATATCCCGGACCGGCACGGCGTCGGTCACAGAACCGAGCCTATCCATGAAGGGGGGGGGAGGGGGGCTACCTACACCCCGGAACTCACACACCTGTGCAGGGCGAACCTGCAAAGATACTTTCAATGCAGCCAGGTGACCTTACTGGCCGTCAAGGATCAGGCTGCCACCAAGTTCTACGCTGAGGTGACCCGAGCTTTGAACCTGAGGTGGTATACGGGCGGTGTGTTTCCCCAGCTTTATGTTCATCCCGCCCTGCCCCCCAATGCTGACTCTGCAACCCGCACCCTCCGACATCTTGCATCGTCCATCATGCGAACCGATCAGTGAGCTTGTCACTTTGGGCTCATGCGTCTAGTCCGTTCGTCAATGTATGTCAGGTAACGCAACAGTTCCAACCCAGCAAAGATGCTGCCAAAATCGGAAGTCTCCAGAGATATACACAGCATTGAGGGCGGGAAATCGTGGCGGCGACCAGGACCTCCATCGGCGCTGTCATTCGAGCAAGTGGTCAAGAACACGGTGGCATCGGTGAGTTCTATTGCCCGCACCGGGGTATATCGATTTCCGCTGCTAGAGCTGATGGTCGTCGTAGCCATGCTCGCTTGGCGAGTTTATGGACTTTCTCGTCCATTCTGATCTGAACGCCGAACTACTACAGTTTTTTATCTGGTACTGCGACTACATTGAGAGATGGAGTGAGCTCTCGCCCCAGCAAAAATCATTATCGCCCCAATGGGAGCACGCCAGACACCGAGGGCAGAAGGGGCCTGCGGCACAGACTCACAGGCGAGATGGAAGTGACAGACTCAACCAGATATTAAATATCATGGAGGGTATGAACTCGAAGAAACGGCCAAGCTGGCCGTTGGGTGGGAGAAGCGAGGAGGGAGTCGGCTCTGGAACGCTGAGCGAGTCACCCAGTACATTAAGTGCACCAGCCTCGGCTGCTCTGAAGGCTCCATATGTTACCAACCAAGATGCTCAGCGAGGTGAACCCATCGCGTTGCCTCTGAATTCGAATCCCATCGACAAACACCATCCAGACAAGAAACAACCATTCCGGGACGAGGTGAACATGATCATCGAGCAATACGTCACAGACCAGGCGCCGAGACGCCTGAAGATATCCGACGAGGACCTGGCAGCCTGCCAAAAGGCTGCGAGCTTGACCACACACCCATCTGCTTTTCTACGCGCCTTCACCGTGGCAGAAGACCTTCTCAAGTCTGACTGCTACCCTCGTTTTGTCCGAAACAGCCAGCGGAACGCCAACAAGCCCCGTCTTGTATTTGTCCGAGTCCTCACCATCACCGTCATAATGATGGGCTTTCTGACCAACCAGGTCATGGTCCTGTCGAGTCTCTCTCAGTTCTATCGCGTCCTGAGCATAATACTCTGGTGGCCGTCCTTCACCACCCTCATAGCCTCAGTACAGGGGCTGTGCATCATCCTACAGCTGAGAAGCCTCCGCCAGCTACGGCCCTGGGAGCAGGAGCAACTCCTCGACGACGTCGAGGCCGATTGCCACGCCCACGAGCTCGGCTCGGCGGCCGAGGTCACGAAGCACACGGGCTCCAAGAAGGACAGGCAGAGGCCGGAGCAGGCGGCGCACGGGATGGCGAGCCGCAACGACGACCCGCTGCGCAAGCCGAGCATGCAGACGTTCGGCCCGGCGAACAAGTACAGGAGGAGGGCGTTCGTCAAGGCGTACCAGTCCAAGCCGATGATCCGCAAGGTGTGGGACGACGCCGTCAAGACGCGGAACCGGGACATCAAGATGCTGCAGGACCGGACGCTCTTTCTCTCGATATGCTGGGGCGGTGCGATATCGTCCGTCCTCACCGTGGTATCCCTATTTATTCCTGTCATGAAGGTCCTATGACGGCACTAATTTGCTCTGTTGGGCCGGCTGAGGGGGCTGTTGTTGGTGTGCATGGCAATGGTGTTTATTACTGGCGTTGCAGCGTGGACCTGGACAGGCGAACATACAGTCCCTACCGCAGTATACCCCCTGGTATCTATCAGGATTGCGTCTGAGGGATATCCGGAGCGGATTATTAGATGGTGCAGAGACGGAAGAAGTCATGGGGGCTGGGATGGGGTACTGCGCCGGAGGGTGCATTCTATCCGAGGTAACAATAGGCTCAAAGCTGCCGAGTACACACCAGAAGACAGCACTGTGCGCGTGATGCGGAGTGTAGTGTATAAGCCAAGAAGAGTGAAATGCAAGCCATCACACACTTTACCGAGTAGAAAGCGGGTCCCCCCCCCCGGGACTGCAGTGGCCAAGACGGGCACCGCGTGCCCGGATTCTCGGGACCAAAGTAAAAGGGCCCTCGGCATTGCAGCTAACCTAAGCAATCCAACTACACTGGCCACACGTCAGCGACACAACACCTTCCTGAACCCTGACAGTACGACAGATCCTGGTAGTACATGTACCAGATGGGAACCAATCTGCTTGCCTGCTGGTAGCCATCACACATACGGACACACACGCCGAGGATGGACCACGCCGACACCCAGCAACAAGCCCCCCTGATATCCAACCGCGATCACGAGGGAGACCTGGACGAGGGCCTCGACGATGCCGTCGGACGAGCATCCCCGCTCGAGCCCGGCAAGGCCTCGCCGCCGGGCCTGTTCATGTGGCTGCTGACCTTCTCCGCCGGAATAGGCGGGCTCCTGTTTGGGTGTACGCACGAGAGTCGAAGCCAACCCCCATGCCCTGGGGAACAAGCCGCCCCTGCCTGCTAACACGCAACAGACGACACGGGCGTGATATCGGCCACCCTCGTCTCCATCGACAAGTCCCTCTCCAACAGGGCCCTCACCTCGCTAGACAAGTCCATCATCACCTCCGCCACAGCCCTCTTTGCCCTCCTCGCCTGTAGGTAGCATTCCTGCCCTGCTACAGTTCCCCGGTCTTGTCGGCCCTGGGATGTTCTAGAACCCGTCACCTTGGGCACCCGGAGCACGTGATTAACGTGTACCAGCCCCGGCGTCCTCCGCCACCGCCGACCGCCTCGGCCGCAAGCGCGTCATCCTCGCCGCCGACATCCTCTTCATCCTGGGGTCCACGATCCAGGCTGGGTGCTCGAGCGTGCCGGCCATGGTGGCCGGGCGCGCCGTCGTCGGCGCCGCGGTCGGCGCAGCGTCCTTTGTCGTCCCGCTGTACCTGGCGGAGCTGTCGCCCGCTGCGCACCGCGGGCGCGTGGTCACCATGAACATCTTCTTTGTCACGCTGGGCCAGGTCGTCGCGTACGTCGTGGGCTGGGTCCTTGCCGAGTTCGGCCCCGCCGGGTCGGGCTGGCGCTGGATGGTCGGCCTCGGCGCGCTCCCCGCGGCGCTGCAGCTCGCCCTCGTGGCTGGCATGCCCGAGACGCCGAGGTGGCTCGTCAAGGCGGGGCGGGTCGACGAGGCGCGCGCGGTGGTGAGGCGCGTCGCGGGGGGCGGGCCCGGCGCCGCTGCCGAGGCCGACGTGGTGCTCAAGGACATCGAGGCCGAGGTGCGCGACGAGGAGCAGGCGCAGAAGGCCCGCCGGAGGTCCCCCGCGCCCGCCGCCCGCGCGCCGTGGCTGGGCGGCTGGGGCGAGCTGCTCGCCGTGCGGAGGAACCGCCGCGCCCTAACCATCGCCTGCCTGCTGCAGGGCCTGCAGCAGCTGTGCGGATTCGTGAGTCTGCTGGTGCCCGCCCGGGTCTTGTGCGTGTTCTTGTGTGGCTGACCACGGCGCTCCTCGGAGAATTCTCTCATGTACTTCTCGGCCACCATCTTTTCACTCGTAGGCTTTGACAGCCCGACGCTCACCTCGATGGTGGTCGCCGTTACCAACATGGTCTTCACGGTGGTGGCACTAATGGTGATTGACAAGGTAGGCCGGAGGCGCATCCTGCTCTACTCGATCCCCTTCATGGCCCTGGGCCTCCTCCTCTCGGCCTGGGGCTTCTCTATGATGCAGCTGTCGGCCTCGGCGTTCGCCGACGCCCCGGAGGGCACGGCACCTCCCGCGCCCGCGCCCGCGCCCGCGCCCAGCCGCGGGGCGGCGGTCGTGGTGCTCACGTCCATCATGCTTTACGTGGCGGCGTACGCGATCGGGCTGGGCAACGTGCCGTGGATGCAGAGCGAGCTGTTCTCGCTCAGCGTGCGGTCGCTGGGCAGCGGGGCGGCGACGGCGACGTGCTGGGCGGCCAACTTCGTGGTCGGGCTCAGCTTCCTGCCCCTGATGGACGCGCTCTCGCCGGCGTGGACGTTCGTGCTCTACGCAGGCGTGTGTATGGCGGGCAACTGGGCCGTGTACCGGGTATATCCGGAGACGAGCGGGCTGAGCCTGGAGGAGGCGGCGGCCCTGCTGGAGAGGGACGACTGGGGCGTTCATGCCCGGTGAAGACCCTCTGTATGCCTTAAAAATACAGACACGCTTCTCGGAGTTGTCCATACGAGATTATAGAATACCTCATCATCCCTTGGACCTGCTGTGTTGCTCCAACTGCTGATAGGCCATAACTCTACATGATGGTATGGGTTCGTTACTGTGTGCTATTGCATTGTGGCCCATTTAATGTATATAGCATAATGCGACTCACTGTGAATAATTTCTAATTAATACCGTCGCTGCTTAAGGTTGGTTCTAACAAAACTTGGCAAAGTGTATTGTGATGAGTCCAAGATCTCATATTTTGGGACGGCGAGGTGTGCTATAGATTCGATCGTTCCAGACTCCTTGCCCCCATGGTGTAGGAACCATCAACATGTTCTGTTCAAGACTCCACGCTTGGAACTGTATCATCTGACTCGCACAGAAGCCCACGCCGAGGCCCAGAGTGCCTGTGGACCGGCAGGACTAGATTCCGTACTGGCAGTTCAACATGTTGGTGAAAAGCACGTGACACTCGGCCCTGCGACCTTACCTTACTTCCATATTGCCAACATCATCGCAGCACATACCGGGCCACGGCATTGATGGAGTCTTGCTCTCTCAAGAGACCAGGCCGTAAAATTACCAACGCGGGCCGCCTAAAGCTCTCATATTCTTATGAAGACGGGCTGGTGAGACAGCGAGCAGATAAATTCCACCAGCTGAACTGTTAGGCGCTTGGTTTCTCTCTCGTTTTCGCCGCGGAACAAGAACAAAAAAACAGTTTCCCGACAGACTTGGCTCGGGATCAAACCAAGCCTAGCTGACTTGAAATTCTCATAAACTGCAGCCCCCTGCAGATACGCCAGACCGATGCTTGAGCCTTTCGACTTTCTCGGTCGTGGTAGAGGACGGCCCTACTGGCTCAGGGCCAACGTGGAGGGCAGTTACGACACCTACGCTCCCACAGCGGGGCCATGGGCTTTAGTCAGTGCAAGGTTTGCCGCCGACGACTTCAACGGGTCGTCTCACCACCATCACGATCACGCAGCGGGCGTGAAGGATTTTGTAGATGCAGGCGCAACCGTAGTAATCACCCTGGACAAGGCTCAAGAATGCGCAGTAGGTCCCACTTTGCAACGTCCCTGTTCCGATGACCTGCCCAAAAAAATCAGTCTTGTTGTATCTGAGTCATCCCGGCGCATGGAGGGCATCTGATAACTGTGGGCAATTAAAGGGTGGGCCGTGGGTTAGCGCATGAGTAACTGTCCTTGGGACTGAATAAATGTTGGTGATTTCAGACCACTGGACAAGTAGTTTAAATTAAGCTCATCTCCTATATAAAGGCAGGACCTTGTCTATAGGTAGACCAGAATATAGTGTAGACTGGCTACACAGTATTGGGCTTCAAGGAATTAACCTTCAAACCCCCTGTGTAAGTGAGCTTTTCTTTTGCGAAGGGCTGAGCCCACCTGGGCCGGTGGGGGCGGTTCCTCACGACAGGCCTGTGCACGCGGATTTAGAGGTGGGGAACGGAGCCACTAGTCTAGTACTCGCATTGATCTGCTGTAAAAATACCCACGGGGCGGCATGGGTGGTCCAGCAAAAAGGAGAAGATGGATACTCGGGCGGTAGATTTGGACGGTGAACGACGTGAATAGGCGTTAACACGGCGTTCAACGTTGACGCCGTAGCAGCCCTGGGTCCTCCCGGGGCCCCCTGGATCGGGTCGTGTTGCCTCCTGGCATCCTGGCAGGGCGGAAAGGGAAGGAAACCGGGCTTTATTTTCAGCAACGGACCAGAGGGCGTGCAGTGTCGGAGTTGGCATGGGCATTTGTAAAATCCTTTCGCCGGGGAGGGCTGAGTAAGTCGGGTGGGAGTCCCGGATTTTGGATGATGAGCTTTTTGGCTATCCCCCCCGGTCGCTTTTTAGGCTTTGGGGTTGACGAACGGTTTCCGACGGTGCAGATCCTGTTAAACGCGAGGGCCGAGGGTGTGTGCGGGAGCTTGTTGGGGGGCTGGCCCCGGGCGTGACGGAGTTTATCTCTCGTCTATCTTGAGGGCAGCAGACCATGCAATGGCCTGTGATCAAATAGAGTTTTGTCTGAGCCTCTGATGATGGTGTATGACGAAAGACACTGACACGAGTGTGTTTGAGGCAGAACCCAGCATCTCGCCCCAGTTGTACAAATGCTGCACGAGCGCTGTCTGCGTGATGTAGCATACAGCATATCACCAGCTGGAGTCATGGTCTGCACAGATCCACCCAGCCCATCAGAGGGCAGACTGGAACGTCGGAACAATTTCAAAAAAAAAAAAGAAAAAAAAAAAAAGGTACCTAGTGTAGGTTGTGTAAGCTGCCTGAACGGCTCGCGTGGGGCATTGGGGCCTGCACCCACCTGCAGCCAGGACCCAGCACAGACAGACTGGTTGATCTCTGAACCCACATGTGCGCCCACTTCATGACCTCTGTCAAGTCCGTCAGCCCGCCAGTCTGTTGTGCTGCAGTCTCAGTCAGCAAGCAGACAACAACTGTCAGGACGCGAGTATCAAGCAGGCTGGCAGGGAAGGGGGGTCCGAGCGGTGGCGCTGGAAAAAGAGCGAAGCAGCGAGATACCGATTCGGCACAAAAACATTGAACCAAGCCTCGGCCGTGCTTGTTGCTGTGCGGTGTGGCGAGAGCCGAGTCCAGGCAGGAGCTTGGCTCGGAGTTGGTGCGCAGACAAGAGCCGGCTTACACTTGCATCGAGCCGCTTAAGCAAACCGTTGCGGCGTGCGTTGGGGACCACTGTCCCATCCTATACGCCCAGGCGGAGAGACTAGCCTCTGGACTCGGGATTCCCCTAGCCTCCAGGGCCGAATCTTATCCACCTTGCTATGAAGGGTTGCTGGTCCCCTACCGTAAGGTAACCTAAGGTAGGTTTTTTTTTTTTTTTTTTTCTTCCTTGCCCTCTTCTTCCTCGCCCCTGCCCCGCCCAAGCCCCCCTCCGGTAGAAATTGCACTCTGTCGCCCAGCCCAGGTGGGGTTCCTCGTCTGTCGGTGGGATGGATGCAGCTTTCTAGAATACGTTGCACCCTCAATTGACCCTTCAGGAATATATATAACCATCCACCGGGCTGAGCCGTCCTCTCGGCGACCCTTCCCATTGATCAATTGCCCTTTCCCACCCAGCCTAGAGCTTGCTTCCGCCCTGACTCGGTCGCACCTACGTCATTGCCAGCATAGCTACCATACTTCCACATCCAGACAGGCACATCATACTTGCACGCGCATACACACACCGACGCACAAATCGCACACTCACCGCCACCGCCACCCCCCCCCAAAGGGGCATCCGTCTTGGACATAGGGCGACCCGAGAGATAACACCACGGGTTGCGAAAGGGCTCTCGCAGTCACCGCCATGGCCGAGAACCAGCGCTGGGAGGATGACCTCGACCGCCGCATCAGCGCCGCCGAGGCGGACGCCGCCAACTACAACAACCGCGCATCCCACGAGATCGAGCGCGTCCTGAGCGCATCATCCGTATCCACCTCATCCAATGGCTCTGTGCGGGGCCGTCCCACCACCGCCGGCGGCATGAGCAGGGTACCGACCCAGCGCGACCTGGAGCGCCATCCCACAGAGCTCGACCGCATACAGACGGCCAGGAGCCAGCACAGCGCCACCGTCGGCGCCGGCCTGGGCAAGAGGAACACCCGCACCCGCGACTCGAGGAGGCCCATGCCGCCCATGGGCGCCGGCAAGAGCTTGCCCCCGCCCTTGGACACTGACGACTATGTCGTCGAGTTTGACGGGCCAGACGACCCCCTCCACGCCCAGAACTGGCCCCTGAGGAAGAAGTGAGTATGACGGTTTCCATCCCAGCCAGCCCCTGTTACCACATTGTCCTGCCGGGGGGAGACAATGCTGACACGGCGCAATGCAGGATCCTCACGGCAGCAATGCTTGGCTTCACCACCCTCACATCCGCCTTCACATCCAGTTTCTTCTCGGCCGGCACGCGCGCCATCGCCGCCGAGTTCAACGTGTCCGCCGAGGTGGGCATCCTCGGCGTGTCCTTCTACGTCCTCGGTTTCGCCTTCGGCCCCACCCTGTGGGCGCCCCTCTCCGAGCTCAAGGGACGCCGCGTGCCCATCGTGCTGGCCATGTTCGGCTTCTCCATCTTCACCATCTCCACCGCCGTGGGCAAGGACCTGCAGACCATACTCATCTGCCGCTTCTTCTCCGGTTTCTTCGGCGCCTGCCCGCTGGCCGTCGTCGCTGCCGTCTTCTCCGACATGTTCAATAATGCCACCCGAGGTATCGCCATCACCATCTTCTCCATGGCCGTCTTCACCGGTCCGCTCCTCGCCCCGTTCATCGGTGGCTTCATCGTCGAGAGCTACCTCGGCTGGAGGTGGACAATGTACATCTCCAGCTTCATGGGCTTCACGTGCTTCGGCCTGGACCTCTTGTTCCTCGAGGAGACCTACCCTCCGCAGATCCTCGTCGCCAAGGCTGCTGAGCTGCGCCGCAGGACTCAGAACCACTTCATACACGCCAGGCAGGAGGAGATTGAGATCGACTTCCGGGAGCTGGTCGAGAAGAACTTCTCGCGTCCCATGAGGTTGCTGTTTCAGGAGCCCATTGTTCTCCTCCTCTCTATTTACATGTCATTTGTCTATGGTGAGTCTCAAAAGCAACACACAGCCCCCGGACATGATTTCTGTAACGACTGCTAACATCCCCACCCCCCCCCAGGCATTCTTTACCTTTTCCTGACGGCCTACCCTCTGGTTTTTATGGGCGTCCACGGCTTCAGTTCCAGCAGCTCGGGCCTCTGCTTCTTCGGCATGATTGTTGGTCAGCTCATCGCGGGTGTCGTCGTCCTGGCGCAGCAGCCCTGGTACCAGCGCAAGCTCGCGGCCAACAACGGCATTCCCATCCCGGAGTGGCGTCTGCCCTCCGTTATCGCCGGCGGCGTCGCTTTCATGGCCGGCATCTTCTGGTTCGGCTGGACCGGCTACAGGGCCGACATCCACTGGATCGTCCCCACGGCCTCGGGGCTTCTGACCGGCTTCGGGCTCATGTCCATCTTCCTGCAGGCCCTGAACTACCTGGTCGACGCGTACCTCTTCTTCGCGGCCTCGGCCATCGCGGGCAATACTTTTATGCGGTCGCTATGCGGCGCCGGGTTTCCACTTTTCGCCACTTACATGTTCAATGGTATGGGCATACAGTGGGCCTCAACCCTACTGGGCTGTGTGGCCGCGCTGCTGGTCCCCATCCCGGTCATCTTCTACCTGTACGGCCACAAGATCCGCGCCAAGAGCAAGATCGCCCCGACGTTCCCCGCCCCGGCCCAGAGGGAAGCCTCTGAGGACGTCGAGTCGGAGAATGACAAGGAGCGCGCCCCTAATGATGCTGCCACGGCGGCTGTGCCGCGGAAAGACGGTGATAAGGCGACTGAGGCAGTTTAGGGTTGCATTAAAATGGTCTCCTGCAAGAAGAGAACAACGGAGGGGGGGAAATAACCTGGGTATGACTTATGGGGGTGGAGTTCATGGATATGAGATTATGAGCTCAGCGGTTTGCATTTTTTCTGATATCCACTCGAACCTGTGTATATAGAGCTTGGGTCATTTAGGGCCGGCATTGTATGAACCAACTGGTCCACGAGGATCTATAAATCCATAATGTTTAAGTTGCAACTCAAAACATGAACACAGATGGTATGATGTGAAGCAAAGAAACGAGATACTAGCGTGAGTCTTGTCAACTCCAGGATAAAAGGCAACGTGGTATAGATATGTCAGTTGACAGGTGGACACAAGCAGATATCGGATGCGAGACGCTTGACATTTCGCTATAAACCTGGCCCGAGCCTATCTATACTAGCAGTTGGCTTGCCTAGTACCTACACCCAGAACACCCACTCCTAGGAATACCCATAGACTGTTACTCGACTAACCGATATGTATACATGCGAAGTCCGTCCCACGACCTAGTACCCCTGGTGGTCATCCCTAGTATCGTACGTGAACCAAGGCACTCCGGCACAGAGGCTAGTGCTGACCGACGGCGAGATAGACCTTCCTCTCCCGTGTCGACACGCCCTACGCGTGTGGGGTGTCTGCACATCTTGGGGGCACGCTTACACAATCAACCCCCCAATCATGTAGGTATATATCTTCTTGCAAGAGAGCTCCCCCCCCCCCCCC
>NQMI01000218.1:958-54033 GCA_002270565.1 Stenocarpella maydis | reverse complement strand
CTCCGAAGAACTTACAACTAATGATATATTTCAATTAAGATCAATGAAAAATAGTTATTCATTAATATATATATTTTAGTTATGAAAGCATTCAATATTTAAGATATAGAGATAACTACGTACTAAATAAACATAATATTCATAAGAATAATCATCTTTTATTTATATACATATTATTAATCATTATACCCTTATAGGTTCCTACCATCAATAATATAATCTACTTTTTCTTTATTATGAAAGATAAGCTAATTCTAATACTCATTCAAAAGAGAAAACATATGTATTCAACAATAAATAAACTAACAATTATTGAACATTTACATTCAATATCACTTAATAAGTACCGCTTTTATTTACTAAGCTTAGTTAACAAATTCACTTTTTATATCAATTCTACCAATATAATCACATTAATATAGCAACCCTAGCAGGCTACAGCCAGACGGGCACACAGTCTACTCACTAAGTCGAATACGGCTCGTTCCCAGCAGCTAGTCACCATAGTCAGCGCGTGGAAAATGGCTTAGCTAGTGGAAAGTCAGTAAGGGGCTAATAACCTCTACTTTCTACATTCTAAGCAACACCAAACTAGTAAACCACTAGTATACCTACCCTACTCTAGCAAACATGCTGAATACTAGACACCCATTAAACTATTACCTTAAATCATAAATAAACCCCACTAACATCTAATCAGCTACGCTTGTAAGCGCGACTGTAGACTATACGCCCTGAAGAAACAGATAGTCACTTCGCTTCGGACTTAAAGACAGGCTAACGAATTAGTATTATTAAGTATTTACTCTAACAACCCACTTGTTTATTAATACTAATGATATGGTATTATACTAGTTTAATAGAATAAATCCTATAAGGGAATTCCCTTTTAATATAATTATATTATTCACTTTCACATGAAATATCTATACACTATAATCCGTCCTATGTCAACTCACACAATAAAGGTAACGTATATCTCTATGTACTCTTATATCTAATATTAAGCGCTCTAATAAGCTTTAAAATCGGAACTTAAAAGAAGGCAACACCGCTCTCTCTTACCATTAACAGGTTCATTGACGAGTTTCACTCTTTTCTTCACTACCTTATATATCACCAACTTACCATTATCCTAAACTCTTAATACTTAGTACTATACCCTTATTAATACCTGATTATACCTTTACTAAAATATAAGGAGTATCCTCATAGATACTATATTGTTATTTAATAATAGTAAAGTGCTATGTAATGACTTAATATAGAGTATGATAATGTATAATATAAGTATAATTATAGGGATTATATAATTATTTAAGTCTTTATTTTAGACAGGGACCGTAATAGCTATAAGTAATTTAAGGCAACTCAATATAACTACACTACGTATACTTTAATATTTTCGTCTCAAAATTGAGTAAAAGAAGCCCATAAACGGGTATATTAATACAAGTACAGAAGTCACACTACACAAGAATCTTAAGAACTTATGACGAAGCATACTATAAGCTTAAAGACACTATCTTATACAGCGGAATAACGGATATTGTTAACCACTTCCTAGAGACACTAACGTATACTCAGTCACAAAATTACCAAGACTCATTAACTGAATAATAAAGCTTTGAAATATACTTCCATACTAAAAAATAAGTCAACGGATTACTATTAAGGTAAGAATATTGCCCCTAACTTTAATTAAGAACGTATAAATGATAACGATAATGAGATAACCAAGGGTACTCCTAACCTAGATTCATAATAACCCATCTAATAAAATAATACTAATATAATAAATAATAATAACAACAACAATTAAAAAAATAACAATAATAATAATATATATAATAATACATGAATAATTACTACTATAATAATAATAAAATAATAATACTCGATAAAAAAATATACTAATACTAATAATATAAAATATAATAATAACTACATAATCCAAAATAATACTAATACATAATATAAACTAATAAAATAACAATAATCAATACAACTAATACAATACCATAATAAAATCAATCAATCAATCCAATACCAATAATTATATAATAAAATACAATAACCTATATAAACTAATCCAATACCTAATCATACACGATACACAACGAAAAAAACAAAAATACACTTTCATTATATTCAAGGTACCTTATACTATATCTATTTTGAAAAGCGATATAAAATTAAAATTTAAAAAGCTAGGATTTCTTTGTGACATTTAGATTTAATTATTTTTAAGTTAGATATTTATTTATGAGATGTAGAATAATTATCTTTTACTTTATCCTTAGAATAGAAATCATGAACATTCTTCAATATTTATTAACCTATTTATTAGTTAACATTTATTAACATTAAAATATTGATTTATTAAGATAGTTCCCGTATTTTAATTTGTAAAATAATTGAGAAATTTATAAAGCGTATGTAAGTACTAATATACTTAAATACTCCTTTAAATAATTAAGTTTATATTTATAAGAAGACTAATATCAAGCTTATAAAGTTTTTAATATTAAGAACCCTTTCATAATAATTAATTTAAAATGAAAGAATAGTAATCAATAGATAAAATAATTAATAATAATGCGAATTTAACTTTTATGGACTAAATAAGTGATAATAGAAGAATTATAATGGTATTAAATAAAATATAAAAACTAATAAGAAACTAAAATATATTTAATAAGACAGATCTTTAAGAAATAATAATTACGTTAGCTTGAACAATACTAATTAATATTACTATATGTATATGATAATAATTTAAAATAAACTATAATTTTAAAAGTAAAGTTTATATTATTTTTTATGGAGTATATTTTCTTTTGCTAAACCTACCCTTTTTAAATTAATATTATACATATATTTTAACTACCCTACACTGTTCTAATTACTTAATTTTCAGTAATTAAATATAATTAGCATTAATTAGTAATAATAGTTTTTAAATACTTAGCTTTAAATAAATATTAGGGTACCTTAAAGTTAGTAAATCTGCTAAAAGATAACTACTTCTTAGTTTAGCCATTTTAATACCTTATGCTTGGTGAATAAAGAAATGAAGGTTGATTAAACCTAGTAGATCCTGTAAAGCATCTCTCTTCTTTAAAGAAGTACATAATATTAAGAAATAAGATGGTTTATTCAGTTTTAAGAGAAAACTATATTTAATCGTACTTTCAATATAATTTTTAGTGACTTGTTATTATCTTGTAACTATAGACTAATATGTTACATTATAGCTTAACTAGATTAGAGTGATAATATTGAAAACTTAGAGCAAGATATATAAACGTACGTTCATATGCCTAGATTTAGATAGACGTACTAAGTACTTAGGTAATTTAGTATAATTGATGTATAGAATGGAGGTATATTACTCTGGGTATTAGGAAGTAGCTACCTTATTTTCATGTACAATAAACGTTTATATTAACCCCATTAAAACCCTAGTAATTACCCTCCAACGAATATAAATGTTAGGTTAGCTTGAAATATATATACTTTACTTTATGGGTTTTTTATTAGAGATTTAGAATTTTATCATATAAGATGAATTAGAAAAATATCCTTATAAGGCTTTAGAATTAAACTTCTTAAATAATTAAGAAGAGATTCTTAAATTCTGGACAAGGGTTGTCCATAGCTTGATTATGATACCTTAACCAAGCCCGCGAATGGAGTGTTTGTTAGCATAGTCTAAAGTCTCTCGAGTAGCGCGTGGGTGATGTGACGAGTGTTCTGATATGTAGATGGTAGGGGGGGGTGCAGCTTCGCCTGCAGGAGGTGTGTGGGTGGGTAGTGGTGGGCGTGACTATATAAACCATTAGAGTATTAGGGTGGTAGTGAGTGAACGGTATGTAGACGTATATATATATGTTATAGTTAGAGTAATGGGTTTAACCCCCTAAGAAAGAAGAGGGAAACAAAAGAAACCCCCCCGCATTTTTTCGAGTAGTGATTATATATTAAATATAAATTATTTAGTTCTTTATCAAATAGTTTTTTTCCCTTAAAATATATTCTCTTTATCTATATTAATGCGACGTCAATTGGTTTTGAAATATATTAAGGCTTAGGAATTAAATACTATAATAAATATTTTATTAAATAATATATTCACCTCCTAGGTATAAGTATTACTAAAGTCCTTCATTATTTTTTAAAAACTATATCAGGTTCAATTATATCTTATTCCTAGCTAAACTATATACTTTTCTCTAAGGTCTCTACTATCTAATAGATATTCTTTAAGAACTTTAATAGTTTATTTCTTTACCTCTTAAATATATTACGAAAATGTAACTTTATATCCCTCAAGTCATTCATATTCTTAGCAAAGCCTTTAGAGCTTTCCAAAGGAATAACTAATATATTAATCTTAGGTAATAAAGAATATTTACCTATTATATTTTAGTCCTTACACTTTAATATAGCCCTTACTTTGACTTATACTTAGGTATTATGTTTAGTATTTTTATGGGTCTTACTAACATCTCTCTATTAGCTGTATTTATTTACTAAATGATATTTAAGACAAGGAAGTGTGGTTAATGTACCTTGAAGACTGCAGTCTGTTTCAACTTATGAGATAACGGCTATATAGTCTTAATTGAATTGAACTGAGATCGTAAGCTGAGAAGGCTGAATAACTATACTACTAGTATTATTCATAATATTAAATAATTATTCTAGAGTAGTTATAATTAAAAAGACTTATACCGCTTGGTATTGTAAAAAGCTATTTAAGGTACTAATAAATCATATATATATTTGGTATAAGAATAAGTAGTAATCTAAAAGACTATAACCTTTTAATATTTCCGATTTCTAGCAATTTATATATATATAAAGGCCTTGAGCCATGTAGTAAATTCATCGCATATAGTTATTAATGATATTAAATTAGGGTGCTAATAGCTAGAGATGGCTTCGAACTTAAGGGCTTGTTAACGGTGCCGCTCTGCCAGCATGAATTGCTATAGTCTGAGACTAAGACTTATGATGCAAAATAGTAGTTTATGGTTTAATACTAGCAAAAGAAACTAAATGGTTATTATTAAAATCATGTATTGCGAACTAATCACCTTAACCTATACTAGTTGTTTGTTATCCCTTATGAGCAACTACTATTTATTCCAACTAAGAAGACGAACTTAAAGAATATAACCCGTCTATTAAGTAATGTATTAATTATGGAAATTAACATTTAAAATACTTCTTTTTAATAAATATGTTTTATTCCTCATTTTATTCCTTATTTATTTATTTATTCATTTATTTATTTATTTATTTATTTATTCATTTATTCATTGATTTATTTATTTATTTATTTATTTATTTATTTATTTATTTATTTATTTATTTATTTATTTATTTATTTATTTATTTATTCATTTATTTATTTATTTATTTATTTATTTATTTATTTATTTTAGTATCATTTCTTCATTTATTTATTTAAGTAATTTTAACTCTAGTTGGTAGGTAGGTAGGTCTTATTGATAAGGTTACCCTGCACGTGAATTTGGAGAAAAATTTTAAGCTAATTAGAAGCCTCAGGTGCTACTTTTTGCTAAGTGTTAGTGTTTATTAAGGATTTCTATATAATTCCTTAATATTTTACCCTCTTATTTTATTTATTTATACGTTAAGTAGGGGTTCTAAAGACATGCAAGTAGAATCCCTGAATAGAGAAAATAATCTTTAATATTCTAGTATATTTACCTTTGCGTAAGAGAGAATTCATATTTTTCAGTTATTTCCTTTGTCTCGCCCGGGATACACTACCATTCTAAAAGAATGGCAAAAGAATGGCACAGGGTGGGTGGGGCACAAAGTTTCGTTTTTTGCTGACAGCTGCATCTATAGCAAGTTCAATATCCGAGATTGTATCAATTTGCAAACGGTGCCATCCACGCCGACCAATTGGTCTGATTTGTTATTATGATGCAGAAAATGTGTACCTGCACTACCAACAGCCAGGCGAACAAAGCTTTGTGTCCACTCTGCAACCTTGGCTGACCTTGTATGGCCGGCTGATCATCAGGTTAGGCACAAGCCCTCTGCTACGGAGGCGGCAAGGGTGCCCAGGGTCTTTTCGTGGCTGAGAATGTCGAGGAAAGGTATGTCGACCTTGAATGTAGTCCAGATCCAAGTCCTGAACTCGGAAGCGATCATGCTGTCGACCCCAAAGTTTGCCAGTGACCTGTCGTCCTCAACCTTGTCGGGGGATACCAGAATCAGGGAGGAGAACCGCTTGCGCAGCAGGTTTAGCGCGGCCAGCTGCATCGAGGAGGCATGTGCCTCGACCTGGAGGGCCTTCTGCACCGTTGCCGGCACGTCGGAGAACCAGGCGGCCCTGGCCAAGTTGCTGCCGGCTCCGTTGGCACCATTGCCATGCTGCCCATCCTGTGTTTTGTTCCTTGCTTCCTGCTCAGTCTGCAGCGTTGCAAAAAGGATCGAGGCGCGGGGATCGTCCATGGATGCATGGGTCACGTCAAATCCTTGGTCCTGGAGGCGGAAGACACCGAGCGGCTCCAGTCCCGTCAGGATGTGGGCCGAGTCCGACCACGAACCCCGGGCCTGGTGGTCTCGGGGAACCTGTTGCTCGGCCGTCTGCGAGAGGGCGAGGTCGATGGTCTGCAGGAACTCTGCCTCTGTCAGGGGCTGGATGCCCCGGCGCAGGAGCAGCGCCTCGATCTCGGGATTCTCGTGTAGGTAACCCACCTCGGAGATCATGCCGAGGCCAAGGGAGACAGCCACCTTGCCCTGTGCACGGCGCCAGCTGGCAAAGGCGTCAAGGAAACAGTTGGCGGCACAGTAGTTACTCTCAGTCGCCGTCCCTACGCTGCCAGACACCGACGACATGAGCAAGAAGAAGTCGAGGCTTGCATGGCCCCCGGCCGCACACTCCTCGAGCGCCTCGTGCAGGTTCCACGTGCCCTTCACCTTGGGCTGGATCCCGGTGTGCCACGCGCCGCTGGTCATGGACGAAAACAGCCCTTCGTCGAGGCCCATCGCAGCCTGGACCACGCCACCCACGGGCAGCCCGGTTGCGATGCATGCATCCACGGCGGCTTCAACGTGGGTGCGATCTGTGACATCGCCACGGACAACAGTAACGCTGGCCCCGCTAGCCTCCAGGCGCTTGACCATGTCTTTGGCGCTCTGTTTGTCCGCACCCGAACGACCGAGGAAGACAAAGTTGCGGGCGCCGCGGGACAAGAGCCAGCGGCTGAGGCTGCGACCAAGGCCGCCAAGGCACCCGATGAGAAGATACGTCTTGTTGGGATCCAGGTCTGTGGTGTATCTCCGAGGGGCAAGCTTGGAATTTGTCAGTGATGAATCCATGACTATCGGAGGAGACAACTTACTGGGACCAGAGAAGACTCGTTCTCAAAGGAGATCACAATCTTGCCCACCCTGTCCTGGGTGGAGAAGAACCGGTACGCCTGCACAATCTCGGACGCATCAAAAGTTGTTATAGGGGGTGGCTTGATTTCACCAGCACGGTACATCTTTACAACCTCACTGCCCAGCCTGTGAAAGAGGACGCATTAGCAAAAAGCGAATTGGGGGTGCATACCATGCTTATCGGGATGGTACGAACCTATTCCACATCTGGCGGTGATGCTCATCGTCAATCATCATCAAATCCGTCAAGTCAAAGGCAGTGAATGTTGCATTACGCAAGAAGACATCCATGTCTAGACGACCCCCTTCAATGAGGTCCCGCTTGCCCACCTCGACGAAGCGGCCGAACGGGGCCACACAGCGCCAGCTCTCATGCAGCAGGTCCCCGACGAGGAAGTTGACCACCACATCAGCCATACGCCCACCGGTCGCCCGCCTCAGGCCCTCGACAAAGCCCGTATCGCGCGAGCTGAAGACGTGCTCGGTTGGGACGCCCAGATCCTCAGTGACGAAATGTTGTTTATTGGCCGACCCGGCCGTGGTATACACAATGGCACCAAGGCGCTTCGCCAGTGTAATGGCCGCGTAACCCAGGGCACCAGCACCCCCGTGGATGAGCACCGTCTCGCCGGCGCGCAAATTCGCGCGGCTATTGAGGGCATAGAGCGCTGTCATGTACACGGTGAGCATGGAGGGCATGACGGTGAAGCTCTCCGTATCGAGCATCTTATGGGCATCGGCAGCGCGCATGCGCATCGTGGTTGCGAGCTGGCCCGGCGCGCAGCCGAAGACGCGGTCGCCGGGCCGCAGTGAGGTGACGCCGGGGCCGACTGCAGCAACGATGCCGCTGAGTTCGTCTGCGGTGGACGCAGCGTGCGTCTCTGCGCGGCCGTTGAGGGCATACACGTTCTTGGCATTGAGGCTGACCGCCTTCACCAGTACGTCGACCGAACCTGATGGGACGATTCCCTGGCCCTGGCCTTGTGGCTTGTCCATCGCCTGGAAGTGGATCGTGTCACTGACGCCGACACGGCGGATGTAGAGCTGTGCGGGCCGGGCTTCGGCCAGGGGGGTGGGCCGGATATTGCCTCCCCGTTGTGCAGTCGTCCCAGACGTGCCCATGCGGTCGTTGAAGGTCGTATTCAGGAGAGCGTCGGGGACAAAGCGGCTGATGTAAACAAGACCATCACGCTGCACGAACTCGCTGTCTCCCCTGTCCAGTTCACCCACACAGCCTGCCAGCACGCTCACAATGTTCTCGCGCGTCGATGGCAGCCCCCACTGCGCGGCAGCTCCCACATCCATGACCAGGAAGCGCAGCGCTGGCTGTTCCAGCATCACAGCACGCGAGAGGCCGTTGGCCAGCCCCAGATCAGGCCTCGGTTTGCTGCCCAATGTATCTGCGCCTGTGAGCCACAGCAGAGTGTTCACACGGCCGGTGACACTGCGGAGTCGGTCCATGTCTTCCTGGTTCATGGATGCCAGAAACTTGTCGGCCACCTCGACGAGCGAGATGCATATAGTGTCCTTGGCCAGGGGCGTCTGCGCGGCCTGCTCGAGAGGCACAATCTCCACGTCGCACGCCCCGGCCTGGCCCTGCAGCTGCTCTGCAATGGCTTTCGCAAATATCTCTGAAAGCGGACATGGCAACGCCTTTCGGGTCTTTGAAAGAGGCGGGGGACAGTCAGCCCGGATAATTTATATATGCTACAGCCACACACTCTTTTTCTCTGGGATTACATTTCACTTACCAGGATCACGAATCGCTTCCCTTCAAGGAAGGGGGCTGAGGCTCCTTCTGGACGAACACCACAGATAAGTGCGTCTCCCATCTCAATCACCCTGAATCCTGCCTTTTGCAAGACTCCAGCGCTCACAGTCGTGTGGCGGGTGATGACGATGCCTCCTTCGGCAACTCGGGACAGGATGTCGGTTGGATATTTTGCCCAGTACTCTCTAGCCTTCTTGCGCTGTCAAGATATGGTCAGCAAAGACCGGCGGAGGGGGAAGAAAAGAGAAGTAGTGGGGAACTAGATCGAGCTGAGGCTTACGCTGGTGAGAAGCACCACGCCAAAGACATCCCTAATCACATGATCATCGTCAGTCTCAACACCACTGTCATTCTCATCCACGGGACCTAGGCTCATCGTCTCCCACGACTGATAACGCTGGGCCACAGTCCCCTTGTCCAGGACTGCCGTCCACTCCGCAGCCTTGCAGTCGCACCCCTCACCCAGCTGAAGCACGCGCATGCGCGGGTTCCGGTGGCCCGCGAGGTCCAGCAGGGCCGCGACGGTGGCTGCGCCCGCGGTCTCGGGCAGATCTGTGTCAGGAAACCTGTCCGGGAGCCTGTCCACAAAGCCGGCGAGGTATCTGCGCAACTCAGGGCCCGAGGCGGCCGTCAGGTGCCGGATGTCGGGCTTCCACGCGATGCGCAGGCAAGGCTGGCGCGGGGAGAGGCGCCCCGTCTCCGTCGGCGCCACCTTGGCCGCGTAGTGAGACACGAGCACGTCCTGTAAGTGTACCAGCGGGGCGCCGCTGTGTGGGGGCCTGAGGGTGGCGTCGATACGGTGAGTTGATAGACCTGTCTTGCGCGCGCGCGCCTGGATGGTCCCTGAGCTGGTGTCATCGCCAAGGCTGCTGGCGCAGTTCCTACGGATCCAACACCCCGGGATAAAGACAGGAACGTGTGCGCCCAGCACGCTCATGTCTCCGGCCGCGGTAGACATGATGCCTGCCTGGATACAGGCGTCGATGGCGATTGGGTGGATGGCATCCTGGTCAAGCCCGCCTCGGCTGAGCTTGATGTCTGGGTCCAGCTCCTGAGGCCGGAGCAACGTTGTGGCTAGGACCTCACGGGAGTCGCCCGGGCTGGCGATCTCGGAGATGGACTGGAACAGCGGACCGAAGCACAGGCCCTCCTGATCAAACTTTTGATAGTACAACGCCGCCGACCCTGGGGCCTTGTGCTGGGAGTCGCGGTCGTCGTGGTCGGGCTGGATCTTGACCGTGTCTGCATTGAAATCCAGCTCGGCCTCATGGCCTCGGATGCTCCCGGCGCAGTGCACCCTCGCCTTCCCCGCGGCCCAGGACGAGATGGAAAAGTCGTGCCAGTGGGCTGATGTGGTCGTGGTCGATAGTGCCCGCGGTGAGATGACTGTGTGTAGCTCTGCCGGGTCTGTCCCCAGGCTGCCCGTCTTATCCTCGTCCTCGGGCACCACCAGCGCTGCATTAATGCTGACATTACGGAACTCGAACCAGATTGGGCGCCTGGGGCCCGAATTGCTTGTCTGGTCCGACCGTTTCTCCTTCTCGACAGCCAAGTTGCGCATATGCAGAACCTGCGACAGGCCTTCGATCCCGACCGCAAGGTAGCCTGCGGCAGGGAATACAATCTGTGTCTCGATCTTGTGGTCGCGCAGCCAGGGCAGTTCTTTGAGGCGCAGGTGGTTCTTCCAGTGCCAGTCGAAGCCATTCCCGGCCACGCGGAGGGAACCAAGAAGCGGGTGCCTGGGGAATGGACGGTTGCGCGTCTCGATACTGGCGCGAGGTTCGGTCCAGACGAGGCCCGCCGAGTAGTCCCACGGGTACGGGGGCAAGCTTACCAGCCGCGAGCCTCGCCGTCTTGTGCTGCCTCGCGTCTTTGGCTCCAGGGATGTGATCGGACTGGGAGGATTGACGTGTTGCCAGGACAGGCCCACGCCTTGGAGAAACAGCATGCCGGCGAGCCTCTTGGCCGTGAGATCTGCATCCTGACCTTTGACCAGGGCGCAAGAGTAGGGGAGAGCAGCCTCGTCCCAGCCCATATGCCTGCGGATCTGCTGCAGGGGGCCCTTGAGCGCACTGTGCGGGCCAACTTCGACCAGGTGAAGCCCTTTGCTCCTCCTCTTACCTCCCTGCCCGACGAAGCTCGCCGACATGTTCTGCACCGCCCCCCAGAACTGCACCGGCCGCTCGAGGTTGTTCCTCCAGTACTCGGTCGACGCTATTGTCGCACGGTCGGTTTCCGAGAGATTTTCGTGATCGAAACCCACCGAGGAGAACATTTGTGCGCGCCGTGACGGGGGAACGACAGGAGGCTTAGAGTCATCATCCAGATGGGGCGCAAGCAGATCTTCGTACAAGGCGCCCACTTCTTTCATCATGGACGAGTGATACGCTCTCCCTCCCGTCTGCAACACTCGCGAAAATCTGCCCTGTTCCTGGAGCCTGGCTCCCAGTAGCTCGATCCCAGGCGCAGACCCGCTCAGCGTGGTGCTCTCGGGGGAGTTGACACAGGCAACACACACCTCGTCGCCCAGACGGTCGTCCTGTATGAGCTGGCCAGCAGCCTGAGGGCCTACCCCAGCCGCCATCATACAGCCTTGTGTGCGCAGTGTGCCAACCGCAAACCCTCGGAAATATGCCACCAAGATGGCCTGGCGGGCACTCAGCAGCCCTGCCGCGTACGCAGCGGCAATCTCGCCAGACGAGTGGCCAACCACTGCCGCTGGCAAGACACCCCAGGTCTCCAGCATATCGGCCAGTGCAATTTGCAGGGCCGTGCAGACGGGCTGGCTTCGGGTGACGTGGTTGATCTGGCTGGACTCGGCCGGATCAAGCAGGGTCTGTTCGATCGTCCAGCTGGGGACTTGGCCATCGGGCAGGCTCTGGAGGACCTCGTCGAGGTCACGGATGGTCTTTGCGAACCTTGGGCAGGTCTCCAGCAGCTCCTTGCCCATGCCAGCCCACTGAGCACCCTGGCCGGTGAAGATGAGGCCGATAGGCAGCGGCGAGCTGTGCGTGCTACCTTGGCCTGGGCTCTGGGAAGCTTCGGCGGGTCTGCCCTCACCGTTGTTGTTGTCGAGCCAGCGCACCTCAGGCTGGCCCCCTGGCAGGGTTTCTACCTTTAACAGCAGGGCTTTCCTGAAGTCCATATGAGATCTGCGCTGGCCGAGTGTGTAGGCAACATCTCGCAGCGTCCGCCTGAGGTCCAGTGGCTTCGAGTGTGAGCCCGTGCCGGCTATCTGTGTGATGGCTTCGGTGACTTGGGTGACACGGGCGTCGAGAGCCTGACTTGTTGCTGCTGATACTGGAAGCAGCAGGTGATGGTCATTGCCGTGCCCCAAGAGGTGGTTCTGCGCCTCTTGTTCTTCTGCGAGGCCTTGCTCTCCGCCTGCTGCCTGCTGCAAGAAGCTGTCCAGTGACTCTAGTATCGAATGCGAATTTGCGCCGCCATAACCAAACGAGTTCAGGCTGGCTCTCCGAAGCGCCCGGGGCCAGTTGGTTGCTTCTTGGACGACGCTCAGGTTGCGTGAGTCAAGTTGCACTGCGAGTGTAAGCCACATGTGAGTAGTCTGGTTATGTCACACTGCCCAAGCCGACAGCAAATAGACCATATAGCACTCACGTTTTGGATTCAGGTTAACGATACCACATGTGGGCGGGATCTTGCCCATCTCCAAGGCCATGGCAGCCTTGATGATGGCAGTGAGCCCACTTGCCGCCTCGCTGTGTCCGAAGTTGGGCTTCGAGGCCCCGATCATCAGCCGTGTGTCTCTTCGCTGCTTCGTGAAGCATCGTGCGATTGCGTCGACCTCGATCGGGTCTCCGATCGGCGTTCCCGTGCCGTGGCATTCGACGTAGTCTGTGTCGAGCATATCGAGCTTTGCCGCGGCATACGCCCTGCGGATCACTGCCTCCTGGCGGTCTGCACTGGGCTGTGCAATTCCGGACGTCCTGCCATTACTGTCATGAGGATATTTTGTCGTCAGCATCAGTAGAGTCCGGCCACTGCCAGTGCTTATCCGTTGGCTACCTCTAGTTGTTAGGTAAAGATCCATGACGGGGCAGACTTACGCGTTGACTGCGGTGCCGCGAATAACGGCCCAAACCTTGTCACCATCTCGCAAAGCAGCAGACAGCCGCTTGATATAAATGGCATTGACAGCTTCAGCTCGTGCATACCCGTCGGCTGCTTCGTCAAATGTATGGCAAACTGCCGTCGGTGATAGAAACCCCCCTTTTGCAGTCCCTAGGCACTGCTCTGGCGACATGATTAAGTTGGCCCCAGCCACAATAGCCCCATCACACTCGCCATTTAAAAGCGCCTGGGCGGCATTGTGGAGACAGTACAAGGTAGAGGAGCAGGCGGTATCCAGGACCTGGCTGGGCCCTTGCAGATCAAACATGTAACTAATGCGGTTTGCTAGTAAACTGGTCCCCACGCCTATGGCTGTATAGCGGCTGATTGTGTCTGGGTCTTTCAGCTGCATCGTTGCGTGGTCAAGGGTGAAGTTCCCCACATATACTCCCGTATTGCTGCCAGCCATATCACCCAGCGTTGCGCCGGCGTGCTCGAAGCACTCGTACACAACCTCCAGCAGTTTGCGCTGCTGAGGGTCCATTCCCGCGGCCTCGAGGTTGTGCGCGCCACCGAGGCCACCGAAGAAGCCCGCATCGTAGGATCGCACGTCTTCTTGGAGAAAATAGCCGCCGGGGACATTCGTGGCGCCGGCACGGTCACGGTCCGGGTGATACCACCCGTCCATACTGAACCGTGACGGCGGGACGGGGCCGCTGTGGCATCGCTTGTTCATGAGCGTGTCCCACAACTTGGATGGCGAGTCAACTCCACCTGGTAAACGACAGGCTGGAGATTTGTGTCAACGGCCGCTACAAGAAGGGGGGTAGGAAATTCCGGTTTGCTGCTGTGAGGCATCTGGAGGAAAAAGGTCTTGAGTACACTCACCCATGCCGACTATACATGCTGGATCATTGTGCTCATTCCTGGCCGATCTGGGCCCACCATTGTGAAAACGGGGCGAGTTCATCGTTGTGCTGTAGACGGAGTCTGCATCATGCTGTACTACCATGATGAAGCGATCAATGATGGGACTAGAAGAAAGGCATGTAAGTGGATTCGTTTTTCATCCACATAGATTCTTAACTATCGAGGTGTAGACGGTCCCCTCACAATGTTGTAAACGCCCAAAGGCCTAGCGTCGGATGATACACAAGGCGAAGGTAGCTAAACTGGCACCAGACCGTGGAGTGTCAGGTTAATAAATTTGTTTTTATCATCTTGTGTTGTCTAACCTTGCACAATTACTCACCAGGAATTGTTTTCAACATTCTAGAGACCCATCCGTACCTGTCAGGAGCACTTGAATATAAGTATCCAGGGGTCCAGCAGTTTGCATGTGTTTGATGGCAGCCCTGCCTTGTCACGCCAAAGTACCCAGTACTCGGGCTGATCTAGGTACCCACAGATACATGTACCACGTACCGACCTCCAGGCAATGTTCCAAGGTGCAGCGTTACATCCGCGCGCTTATGCTGGTCTGGGCCGGGGTCATAGATCAGGCTTAGCCGTCGTAAGGTTATCCAAGGAGTGATATAGGGGTGACATAGGCGCCCCCACTCTAGAGCCCCATCCTTCTCGATAAATCCAGAGCCCAGACTCGTGATCGGGTCGTAGCGTGGAGGCAGCAACCGACATGCCAGTGCTGCCTATACTAATTATAGATCATCGTTCAACGGATTGCCAAGCTTGCAGACCGATGCGGACTGCTCGCACCGTTATCCGGGTTTTTAGCCGAGATTCGAGCGGCCGAAGGGCACTCCTTCGACTTGTAGCTAGTCTAATTCCTTCAAGTGTGTCTGACTTGGGCATGTACCATGTCATGGTCTCAGTGGACAGACATATGGATTTCACCGCACAGCCAGCCCTGACTGCTTGATCCCAGGCTTTTCGCAAACGGGTCTATACACACATGCCCGTTCTAGTCCCCCATTACTCGGCCAAGACTGTCAGGCAAGAAAGAGGACTTCAAAGACACCATGGCGCAGAGGCATAGATTTGCTCTCGTGACGGGGTAAGTATTAGGCTCCACAGATGGCTTGAATGTCTGTCAGGACGTCTGCCAGTCTCTTGCTAACAGAGAGACCAAGCTGTGGCCAGGGAGGCATTGGCGAAGCATTGGTGAAGGAGTATCAAAAGCGCAATATTCAAGCCATCGCCACGGTCCTTCCTTCTGAGGGGAGAACTCACTTGACTGAAGCGGGCATTACCTGCTTTTCACTCGAAGTGACAGACGAAGAGTCTATAAAAGAATTAAAAACGAACATCGCCGCCCTCACCGATGGTCATCTTGACATTCTCGTCAACTGCGCGTTTGTACCTCCCTGATCAGTCTGTTAGATGAAATAAATGTTGATACGCATGGATTTATATAGGGGAATATGTGAGTGATATTCCTTTGAATATTCAATCAATTTCACATGACGGTTCTGTCCTGACCGGTGACGGCTCTCTTCAGGTTACACAATGACCGCCATCGACACAGATGTCAAAGAGGTCCAGCGTATGTTTGATGTCAATGTATTTGGCCCTATGCGGATGGTGCACTGGTTCCACGACATGTTGATCAACTCGTCCGGGACCATTGTCAATATCGGCTCAGTCGGCGGGATCGTCCCATATGTCTATGGATGTGAGTCTTAGACTTGAGCCGCTGGTGCGGCCTGCGATCCGCGTCTTGGTCAGGACTGAACAAGCTGGCCTCTTATAGCATCGTACAACGCTACAAAAGCAGCCCTCCACCACTGGTCCAGTACACTGCGGGTAGAAATGGCGCCTCTGAAGTGAGACACCCTTGGCATCAGTAACAGGATGTCTACCTCGACTAATCATAAATGACTGGAATAGTGTGCGAGTCCTTACGGTAAGGCATAGATCACTTAATTATCTCTCACCTTGCCTCCACCCCTACTTGCCCTCTGGCCTCTTCTCCTTCTTCATTGTTGTTTTTGGAAGCAGCTTTTGACCCAGTGTGCAACCAAAGATCATCTCCGGTGAGGTAGGAACCAATATCCTCAGGAGAGACATGTCGAGGGAATTGCCCAAAGGTTTGTACATTCTTCTAGCTTACCGAATTAGTTGGCTTTTATGGCTCCTAAAAAGTCACAGGATCGTACTTTGCCCCTCTAGCTGAGGAGTTTAAGAAGCACGTGCAGAGAACTCCCGGTAGGCCTAAATTCATTTCGTGTTTAGCCGTTGCAAGTATAAGTTTGGTTCCGCTCAGTCTGACAATGCTTTCAAGTTACTACGAACCGGTTCGACTACGCCCGCAAGGTCGTCGCCGAGAGCATCAAGTCAAGCCCAGCAACATGGTTCTGGTGTGGACAGACGACCTCCATCGTCCGTTTCTTGGATACTTTATTCTGGCGCAGAGTCTGGGTAGGTGCCAACTGTCATATAGTCTTGCGACTTTTGGCCTTTCGCCATAAAATTGGTCTGATAATCTTCAGGACTATATGTTTTGGTACACGTTCAACTTTGGAAAATTGCAGCGTGCGTTTCGCGGTGCCAAGAGAAAAGACTGCTAATAGTGTTGGCCGAGACGAAGGCCTAAGAAAAAAAATTCCGTCTCTTTCTTCTTTCTTCTTCTTTGTTTTTTTTTGGGGGGGGGGCTTGGGGTGGCGAGTTTCCAGCTTAGGACTTAAGCACTTACGAAGCACAGCCCCGAGGGCCAGGAATTGCCAGCTGAGTGCCGTGTGCAAAACGACGCTGTCAAGGAAGGAAGTAACGTATGGCATTGTTGTATTTGCTGCCATGATTTCCTGGTTACCCCCCAGTCTATAGGTGAACATAGTACAAATCTTAGCTTGTGTCATATATATGTTACATGTACATGTTGTTGCGGAAATCTATTATAAAATCGGTCATGTTTGTACCGCTAGCCAGCCTCCGGACTCCTTTTGAGCACAATATCCCATTATTCTGATTCTCAACATTGATGAATTGAACTCTGAATTATTCCTTGGGGATTGTTGGACCCAACATCCAGGTCGAAGTGATTTGTGGTGGAAATATCTCCAGATTAGGCCCCGTGTTTTCAACGTTCCTGGTAGTACGGAGCAAGATCTCCAAGGTCCTCCTGTGCTTCCTGGCCATTAATTTCGAAAGGCTTGCAGTCAATCAGAACCCAAAGCATGCGTCCAGGCAGTGTGCCATTGCCCGTCAAGTTCTTCCATGCATGCATAGCACCCCGATTCACGCAAAAGTCGCCTTGTCTCATAATACGCCTCTCCCCCGAATCCAGGATCAGCTCAAACTCTCCTTCGATTACAACCCCATAATCCAGCGATACAGCTCGGTGGACGGGAGATTCGACCTGGGGCATTTCAGCCTGATTGGTATTTCACGGTTTCAGAGGGAGGGCATTTTGGATGCTTACACCAGGGGCAAAGTCGACCATGCGAACAACAGTGCCGTTGTGGTAGTGAAGCGGGGGCTGTACGATACTGTCAGTGGCAAGCTATGGCGGCACGGGCATTACGAACGCTCACCTCGTTCTCTTTGGCCTTGAAAACGTCGACATCACCTCCCATGTCCACTGGGGTCTCTCTGGTGGAGTACAGAATGTTGGCAATGGCCTCTTGCTCTCCCATGAGGCGGTGATGGTCACCACAGTCGGTGGAAAGAAAGATACCCTTGCCCTCGGCGTTATGGCCTGTGATGTGCCGTATTGTTCGCCGAAGGCCTGCGGCTGGGAAGCCATGCGTGATGTATCCCACACCAGGGCCACTCTTCTGTTCCTTCACTGGTCCAGTTTTGGTGGCTATTTTAACTGCTTGCGGCCTGGACAAACGATACGCTGGACGAAGGTCGTGGGCCCCTCTGGATATCGAACGTACCAAAAACATTGCTAGGCTTGGTTACTGCAGTTGAAATTGGGACTTGATGGTTGACTAGGCGATGGGTGAAAGTTGAATGCATGTGACCAGCCTGAGTCTATCCGCAACTGCCACTATGAAGTTCCAGGTGCGTATTTGACAGTCAGGTATCGTAAAATGTCATGAGGGTCCAGCCTGTGCCAACATCCAAGTGAGGAGGTCACCAAGGCTTACATCGGGGTAAATACCTTGTTTGGGAACTGCATGTGCCTGTGACCCTGGGTCTAGGAGCAACGTGCCCCGTTACCAACCGATCCTACAAATTCCTCATCTGCCTGCCAGCTGGCATCTCCTTGAAAGATCTGGAGTAGTCTGACCACGCAACTTCCTTTGCAAGGGCTCCATCCCACTGCAAGGTTGTAGCATCACGTTAGATCCGGGCTGTTACCTCCGTCGGACTGCAACCGAAGCTGTTGATAGCGCTGACATATTGATGATAAACTGTGGTCTATCTACTTGAGTCGTATTTCAGGATTCAACGAGACGTGGTTGAAATAAGCCTGTCACTTAGCCCTGTCTATTTCAAGCATGGTCACCTACTGATCCAACTTATCCAGACCTGTGCAGGGAGAGCCAGGTCACCAAGTACTTGGCAAAAACCAATAAATCCCAAGAGATTTCAAGGATGGGGTTTCCCAGGCATCACATGTATCGCGCGCAGGTGGCTTGCTCTATCCTAATCAGGCAATGGCACGGTACTGCTCGGGGAAAGCATCACGGCGTTGTATCGAGACTAGCCTGTCCAAGTGCAACAAGAGGATCCTGCTCGCAGCTCACATCTGTACCTTTATGCACCAGAGCTCGAATATGCAATGTAACACAAAAAGCCGCCAGCTCTAGTGCTACCAAGATACAATCCTATACACTTGGCCGCAATTCAAGCGCCACGGTAGCGCACCATTAAGCGCTCAAAGGACTCAGCATGGTGCCGCCGTCGATGACCAGGGCGGAGCCGGTCATGTAGCTGGACCTCGGGCTGCAGAGGAACATCACGGAGTCGGCGATCTCCTCGGTCAGTGCAACGCGGCCCATCGGCACAGCAGCCTTGATGGCGTCTCCTAGCCCAGGAACCTGTTCCACCGCCCGTTGCACCATGGGTGTGTTGACCCAGGACGGGCATAGGCAGTTGACCCTGATGCCATATTTCGCATTGTCAAGGGCTACAGGATTCGGTGTGGTGAGCTCATGCAGTGTCCTTGTGTCCTTGGTAAATTGCAGCCTGGAGGAACCGACTAAACATACCGGCATTCTTGGCCAGTCCAAGCACCGCGTGCTTCGACGCCGTGTACTGCACCATCCGCGGCTGCGCGCTAAACGAAGCGGCTGAGCCCATCAAGACGATGGAACCGCGCGTAGAGCCCCGGCCCGGAGACTCAGGGCTGATCTGCCTTGGGACCTGGGCCTTCATGAGCGCCGAGACGTGCTGCGTTACCCGGAAACTCCCAGTGACGTTGACGTCCATGAATCGTGTGAAGTCGGCCGCAGAAGCCTCGGCCACCTCGAGCGCCACCTCGATGCCGACCTGGGGGAGGATTGCACATGTCAGCCTTGCGTCTTTCAGTGCATTGGCGACGGAGGATTTGGGATGCTGCCTTAGTTGCACTCACACCCGCGGTATTGACGCAATAGTCGATTCGTCCGAACGTCTGCACTGCGTGCCGAATCATCTGGGCCACGGATTCCTCAGACGTTACATCGACCACCAGGGCCTCGGCGGCAAATCCCATTGTCTTGTTAGCGGCCGACCGGCACAACTCAGCTACCTCTCGCACGGCATCGAGGTCGATGTCGGCCACCAGGATGCCCCCGCTACCCTCCTTGGCGAAGGCAAGGGCGCACTCCTTGCCAATGCCGCTGCCTGGCGACGGTACAAACACCTGTCAGCACTACACCATCGATAGCACACTTGGCTGCACGAGAATGGGGCCCCATCTGGTGGGTCAATGTGCAGGACCTCGGGAGAGGTAGTCGGAAGAGGGCTAGCAATTCTCAAGAAATGCAAGTGGGCTGCGGAGTTCGGAGTCCAGACTGACCTGCACCGATGACCAGGGCGAATCCATCGATATTCATGTCGTCCAATGTTCCCAGCTCCTCCTGGCTGGCTAGTATGTCGGCTCGTGTGATCCGTTGAGTGTGGTGGGTGGGGGCAAATGCAGATAGGCCTGGTTCAACCTGTCTGGAGATGACTTACATCTGAACGCGACAGCTTGGAGGCAGCATCTCCCAATTTATAATCACTTCTGCCAGGCGCGCTGCCACCAGAACCGATGGATTCGGACGCAGGTGCCACACAGAGGTACTAGGTACTCTGGAGACCTATATGCCTACAACTTTGCATGTTGGTACACTGATACTTCAGATGGCAGGAATTAAAACCGCGTCCTTCCTCGGATCATGCAGACACGCCATGTTCAGGGCCCTATGCTAGGGGTTCCTGGCGGCCGTCTCTCACTACGTTGCACATACTAAGTAGTCTGTTTATATGTGTCCGAAACGGAAATTGAGAGATAGTGTAGTACAGTACTTGTCTTAGAGCAGCTTTTCATACATGCAGAAAAAATGGACTGAATACATTATGATTGCTTTGCGCAACTATATACCGTCCTGGGGATCAAGTATACTCCCATCCTCACTGATTCTAGTATTTGTAAGATCCGGGGATTGGGTTGTAGTATGAGAAAACGTTATCAGGGTCCCAGATGGCCTTTAGGGCCGAAAGTCGAGGGAGCTTCTCTCGACCGTACCAGGCCTCCGGACCCTCGCCCCCGTTAGCATAATTCATGTAGGTTGCGAGCCCATCGTAGCCTGCGGTTGAAGCAAAGGTGTCTCGAAGCACGGGCCCCGCCTCAGCAACGGCCTCCCTCCCGCCATCGGTCTCGTTTTGCCAGTTGAAAACCAAGGCGCTACGGTATCGGAATTAGCACATGAACTCGGGGTGATGGAGAGGCACTGGAATAAGACTTTTGGCGGATATCGAGGGAGCAAAGAAGTGCTTACATGTGGCCCCAGGCGTCTCTCCACGGGAACGCTGTGCTGCTGTCCGGGATGGCTGCTTGTGCTTTGTTTGAAAACGTCTCAATCTGGATGGTACTGCCACGAGTGCCTGGCACGGCATCATAGAGGGCCGTCAGTTTCTCGAACACGGCCTGGTAAGTCGGGGCCGAGAAGTTGCGGAACGTGACGCCATAGTAATCGATGTTCTGTGACGTCTGGCAGAGGGCCGCATCAAATTGGCCGAAGCCCTGGGATGCGATGATTTTGTTCCAAGGAACCATCCTAGTTGAGATGATAGATGCGTTGAGGGCGTATACCGGGGCAAGCGCCTTGCGCCCCTCTTCCTCAGACCCCATGAATACCCAATTGCCCAACACGTGAGGCTAGGTTTACTGTTAGGCACTGGAATTGTGCAGTTGACCGAACTGAATGGCCTTGGGATGCCGAGGGCATGTGATAGGGGAAGAAGAAGGAGAATGTGCCTACCGAGTTGAACGAAGTATCCCAGCCCATGGAAGTGATCTGTGCCAAGCTCGCGGGCAGCGACCCGTCAACGTGATAGGACTCGAGAACTTCGAAGTACGTGCTGCTCATGTTGGGAGGCAGTATCATGTCTAGCATCATGACCTCGCCGCGGTCCGCTGGGCTTTCAGCGATGCTGCGGAGCTTGTAGGTAGCCGAGGCGACGACGCCAAAGTTGTGGCCAGCTCCGCGGATGGCCCAGAACAGATCTGGGTACGAAGTTTCGGAGACATGGAGCAGACGCCCGTCAGCCGTGACTAGACGGACCGACAGCAGGGCATCAATCGCCAGGCCGTACTTGCCCGTGAAACGGCCAATACCACCACCGAGCGTCAGGCCAAGCTGGCCTGGGCACGAGCAAGTGCCTTGCTCTACAATGTGACCGTACTTGTCAGCATCGAGCTTTGTCCTCGGGTGAGGATCTCGCAATCTAGACTGTGGCTTGCGGAGGGGGGTGTTGAAGTTTGATATTGCACGAGAGTGACCTACGAAACTCGAATCCGGCATCGTAGATGGGATCCAGGATCTCGCCTATGGTAACGCCGGCAGCGATCGTCAATGTGGCATTGGCGATGTCGATGTTGACTGCCTTGAGCTGGCTGAGGTCGATCTCCAGGCCTCGGTCAAGGGCATCCAGGGTGGTGGAGAAGCCATGCCGGCCACCAGTAGCCAAGAAGGGCAGCTTGTGTTTTCTCGCGAGACGCACAGTCTCGACCAGGTCGGCCTCTGTGGCCGGACGGATGGCACCTGCAAAGGTCGGGGCGCCGACGGTGGTCCAGCGCTCCGTTATCCCCCCAAAGGCCGCGTCCGGGGGGAGCACCAGGACCGTGTTGGGGTCCCATCTGTTGGACTTTTGGTGGAAGATGGTGCTGAGATTTACGGAACCGGCAGCGGCGGCAGCAACTTGAGTGAGCCCGAGAGTGAGCAGGACTCTCAGGAGTGGCTGTTTCATTCCGATTGGAGTGACCATGTTGACGTTTCAAATATGCCAGTATGCACTCAAGTCCCAGCTACCCAGGTAGGTATTCCTAAAGACAATACCTGTAGCAGAAAATGGGACAGAGCTCTGAGGCTTTCCTTTTCCCATTTGAGCCTCTTGGCCTGGCGACAAGCAGTACTGAATATAACCAATCTGTGCCGGGCTTGCGAAGTGGATAGCAGTCTCTTCTGGGATCAATCATCTCAGCCGGGCTCCTCCACTTGTCTTGCTGTGCCTTCCACTGTCCTCCCTGGGGCCCTGGCCATTTCCCTAGGAAATTATTGCCACATAGTTACCACCCAAGAAACCGATATTGTAAGGCGGACCTCAATAGCCGCGTCCAGGCTCCTCGGCGTATGTACCGCCTGGCCGCTAGTCTCGTAGTAATCAATACCTCCTGAAGTCAATCCTGAGGGATCTACTAGTATGGGGTGCATCCGCAAAATTCCAATAGAGTTTGGCCATGCATCGGGCCAAGGGAATCTTATACATAATACTCTGACTCTCTATTACGGTATGTATCAGTACATACATACACTTAAGGGGGCTTCTCAGGATTGCCGCCATCTTCAAGTCAGAGTAAACACTAAGCTGCTTGGCACTATTGGCGGCAAGCAGGGGGTAATGATAATACACCAGATACACAAGGTAGAAGCAACCTGCACGGGTACATTGCAACATTGCTACCAGCCAAAGTCCGGGGTGCCGGATCTGGAACCCCTGGCACTAATAAAAACCGGTGGTTGGTTGCAGGACCAACAGGTGAAGCCTACTTAGGTACTCCTGTATAAGCGGTCTGTATAAGTACTAATGCATTCTTGAATGAGACGTCAGGGGCGTATTTAAAGGATTCGACCACCGGCTAGGCGCCCGTTGCCTCTAGCATTGGCCAGTGCCGTTTGTGTGATCTCAGCCGCGCTGCGATGCGACATCAATGGGCCCCTCGTCTTACCCCCTTCCAACCGTTGTCCCTTGTCCCTCTCCATCTTCTCTGTGGCGATCCAGATCACTTACTACCAGCACTCAAAGGCAGGTGGGATTTGATGGTGCTACAAGTAACGCGAGATGGGAGGACTGCATTGTTCTTTGAGCCTCGGTTGAGAATTCATCTAGTCCTACTTGATAGCTCAACAGTCAAGTTCCCGTACTACTATAGCAGCCCGTCGGCATCGTATTGAATACCCCCTCGGTTTAGCCCCTGCCAGCCAGCTCAGGGTCCAGCACGGAAAATGGCCTACTCAAAGTACGACTACACGCCCGAAAAGTTCGCCACCTTTCCACAGTGGGTGCGGCGGCAGCTTTTCGAACACCCCCGCCCGGTGACAGGTGTTGACCTGGCCGGTAAGACAGTCATCGTCACAGGTGCCAACCAGGGCATCGGCCTGGAGATAGCCGACCAGCTCATCTCCCTCAACGTCTCCAAGCTCATCATCGGTGTTCGTGATGTAGCCAAGGGCCAGGAGGCGGCCGACAAGCTGGCGGCCCGGCACAAGGGCAACAAGTCCACCGTCGAGGTCTGGAATCTGGATATGCTCCAGTACGACAGCGTCCAGGAGTTTGCCGCGAAGGCAGGCCAGCTCGAGCACCTCGACGTCGTCATCCTCAACGCCGGCATCTACAGGGTCAACATGACCATCAACGCCTCGACCGGCAACGAGGAGGATATCCAGACCAACTATCTCTCCACCTTCCTGCTCGCCATCCTGCTGCTTCCGGTCCTCCATGCCAAGAAGCGCTCGGCCACGTCGCCCGGTCGGCTGACCATTGTGTCATCCGACACCGCCGGCATGACCTCCTTTGCCGAGCGCGATGCCGACCCGCTGCTGGGCGCCCTCAAGGACACGAGCGGCAGGTGGAAGTGGGATATGCAGGAGCGCTACGGCACCTCCAAGCTGCTTGGCCAGCTCTTCCTCGGCGAGCTGGCCTCCCGCGTCCCGACCTCCGCTGCCGTCATCAACGCCGGCTCCCCAGGGCTCTGCAATGGCTCAGGTCTCGCCCGCGACGCAAACGGGACCTTCCTCCGCTTCCCCCTTGCCATCTACTTTGGCATCTTTGGTCGTAAACCTGCTGTCGGTGCCCACGTCATCCTCGACGCAGCACTCAAGAAGGGTGAGGACTCACACGGTGAGGTAATCGAGTTCGACAGGATAAGGCCGTAAGTCTTCCTTCCACGCCCGTGACATTTAATTTGAATAGCTTGCTGACAATGCGGATTGCCCTGTCATAGAAAAGGCCCCTTCGCATACTCGGAGAAGGCACCAGATGTGACTAAACGTCTGTGGAAGGAGACTATGGCGGAGCTTTCCTTTGCCAATGTCGAGACCATCATTCAGAACCTTGGTGCTAAGTAAGATTCCGTTTGTGCTGGATCTGATTTAGCTGGTTTCTTTTTTAATCCGATCGCAATACCATTATATATATATAAAGGGGGGGGGGCTGCAGCGGTCCCTCTATAAACCCTCAGAGACCCAGCATTGCATAATTAATCAATACATTACCGATAATAATAAGGTTTAAAACACAATAGGAACTAAGAAAATAGGAACATTCTAGCCATAGCTAATTCGCGATAGCCGGCCGTATCATATTATTGATACAGATGGATACGTGTAAAATCAGTGGCTCTCTGGAGTCCCAGGATCCTCATGTCCCACTCATTCGTCGCCATTATACTTTCAAGACCATGCAAATTGATTTATGAAACAAGGAAGAAAACAAAATCCAATGCCCCTGCAATGTAACTTAAACAACCTGTGGCGAGGTCTGAGGCACCGCCTTCCACTGCAGGTCCCCATCCAAATTCTTCTCGGCCTCCTTCTGCCAGTGTTCCCTGATTCGCTGCGCCCTGTCGGCACTCCTGGGTCTAATGTCTGCCGGGAAGGGCTTTGGCATGACAAAGAGGCCGAACTGCAGGTCGTCCATGTCGGGAACGATCTCGCGCCCAGTCGCCGGGTCCACGGCGCGGTTGAAGTCGAGACCCCATAGCAGGCGCGCCATCACCAGGAACAGCGACTGGTCAACCAGGTTCATGGCTAGGCACATCCGGCGGCCGAAGCCGAAGCCGAAGTGGTCCCGCTTGTTGACATCCTCGTTGGATGCCGACTCGGCCGAGCCCGAGTCGTCGTCGGCCCACCGTGATGGGTCGTACTTGCGTGGGTCTTTGTACCGCTTTGGGTCGTTATGAAGCGCCCTAGGGGATATACTCTTAGAAATTTACAGCAAGGTGGATGGGAGAGCCTGGTAGCTCTGAAAATACTTAAGTACCGACTGCGTAGGGAAAGACAGAGTCGGACACGGACAAGAACAGAAACATAAAAAAGGGTGTTTTACCAGACATTATAGATGACGGCTGTGTTCTTGGGGATTCTAAATCCCAAATACTCGTCGTCGACATCGGCACAGTGCGGAACGCCTAGGATAGTGGCGGGCATCCAGCGCAGACTCTCCTTGATGCAGCCACGGATGTACTTGAGGTCATTCCAGTCGTCGATGCACGGGATACGGTCACCGCAAACGCGGTCTATCTCGGCTTGGGCGGTCCTGGCCACCTCGGGGAAGATGACCATAGCCTGCACAAATCCGGTGATGGTAGCTAGTGTGGTCTCCGCCGCGGCCTGCAGGATCGAGCCCGAGAAGTATGCCATGAGGTCGGGGGGGACTTGGTCTTGCTCTTGCTTCTCGAGCTCTCCACGGACCTCGATGAACATGGTCGTAGCACAGGGCTGGCGTACTAGTCGTCAGCGCTAGAAAAGGAAGCACCTCTGAACGTTGAAATATTTGGGATCCGCCCTACCTCCGCCGTGCCGGCACTCAGTTTCCTCTCGACTTCTTGATACATATCCACCAGCAAAACCTTTTCGTCCCGGTGAAGCCTCGCTCCATGCTTGCGTCCAGGCACCAAGACGTCTGGAAGCCGTCTCAGTAATGGGAACATGTTGAGCAGATGTGCTGTCTGTGTTATGGTCAATGACCTAGAGCTCAGATTTATGACTTGGGTGCACGTAATTTAACCTACTTGGCATCCAGAAACTCTAGAAAACTCTTGAAGGTGCTACACGACGCGTTGATTCGAGTCAGAAAGGCCCCAGAGGTATGTATGGTGTGGGACGCCTGGAGGACGTACGTAAAAGATCTTGGCTACCAGCGGGTGGCCATGGGTTGGTGTCCGGAATCCATATGTGAGCTGAGTGGCGAAAGAGAGTGAGAACCGCTGCAGATGGGTCATGAAATCCTCTGGCTTCTCCAAAAGACCCAGGAGCAATGCTGAACTCTCTAGGTACTGGTATGACAGGTAAGTTGTCTTGACGATGTCCTCAGCCAGGGCTCTGCGTGCAAGCTTGCGTGCAAATTTGAGGTGCCATGAATACTTCTGTCGATACCAAAGCCGGTCAGCCAATCTGCAAGATCACGTTGACTGATGGGAGCTATGAATATCCCCAATCTATCCTGGGGGCTATTGTGGCGTATCAAAATCGAATCCAATCCATACCATGAATATCACCCGGAGACCTCCACTAAGAACATTATGTGCCATGTAGTGGTCTGGACGGGATGAGAAGTTGCTGCCACGTTTGACCAGCAGATCCCTGATCCGCCGCTCGTCCGAGACCACAATCACGGGCTGATTGGGCCCCATCATCACAGTATACATAGAGCCGTAATCTTTGGCCCATTCCGTCATCTGCTTGTGGCCTGTCTCCAGGTTCAACTGATGGATATTACCAAGTACGGGCAATGTTGGTGGCCCTGGAGGCATGCCTTTTGGTGGCCGGCCAAGTTTCCTGACACGGCGCAACAGCAGGTAAATGCCTCCAAAGAGGGCTAAGGAAACGAAGAGGTTCAATGCGGGCATCGTGACTGGAACAGGTGTTTCAAATATGGAACGGTCGCACTGGTGATGTTCGAAGGGAGATAGGTGGCTGCATAAGTGGCAGCAGCAGATGGGCAGGTGTGTTCGAGATGCAGTTCTTCACTATTATTTTACTATATGAGAAAATACACTTAATATCTTGTAATCATGCACGAGGGCTTGCCGTAGTTGCTGAGCTCCAACTTCCGTCTAGCCGCTGTCAACGTCGGGAGAGTCAATATCGCCAGCCACACGGACTCACCCAAGAAAAAGCCACTCCCGCCGGCATCATACGGTTTATCCTGATGCACAAGGGTCAGAGACGAACTATAGAAGCTCGCAAAATACCCAAAAAGTACTCTGACAAGAATGTACTCCGCTGGGCACCGTCTTTCCAGATCCTTGGAAAGGTGCTTAGTTACGTTGCAGCTGAGGATCGAGGTTGGTTGTGTGAGGACGTCAGGATGGGCCCAGAGCCACTTCCTTCCGGAAATATTACCGTGTGTGGACGCTGGATATCAATACAGGTACAGAGCTGCATCAGGCCGAACAAGACGCTTATGCGATGGCTCGGTGACTACCACAAGTCAAGGGGACGTTGGCGAAAGGATCCCGATGCCTTGTCTTGGCCCGAGTGCGCCCAAACCTAAACAGTCTGGTTAGCAATTGCGCGGCAATGCTGCCAATGAGACGAGAGTCTTATACTCCTAATCAGGAACGCACATGGAGCTAGGGTCGTGCTGATTCCAAGGCTCTCTTACAACAAGGATACAAGTCTCCAAGTTGTATGCCAAGCAGGCACGTTACATGCTTCCTAGCAAGCTCGAAAAGCCAGCGGCACTATTGATTCAAAGTACCACCCCCCGCCAAACAAAGACAAAAGACCGGTGCATGTACAATTGCATGCAGGTAAGACGACACAAGATGTTAGTTACATGCTAAATCGACGGCCTATGCTGCAACTAGTGCTGAGCTTCATAAAGCGACCTTTCAGAGAAGTTCCGCGGTGTCGTATTGCATTGTAGCATCTATGATCCTTTAGATGGATCCTTTGGATCAGACATCTTGGGAACACAAGATCTGCTGCATTGATTGGCGATCAGCCCCAACGAGGGATCACTTAGACGTGCTGTGGCTCCTGAAGCATGTCTACAGGTATCGCTAGCTCAATCCTCTGCCCGCAGGTTGGCCTTGGACCAACAATAATGAGGCCATCCAAGCTGGGAGGCTATTGCTTGTGTAAAAATTAATCAGGCTCTCCGCTTCCTGCGAATGCGCTTAGCCACACCAACACCACACAAGGGGGCGGCGGCGGCGGAACAAATCATTCACAGCCAGCTGGCAAAGCTGGAAAACCGCTCCAAAAATAGCACCCAGGACCAATGAGCGCCGATACCAAGTTTTCATGAGGATCGTCTGGCCGACCATGCCACCCTCTATGCTATCACCGATGCTGGTGGCGACATGCGGCAGTGTGTGGTCTGTGTACATGTGTGCTTGAGTGGACAAGTTGCTTCAAGACTCAGTCCCGCGCACAATGATCACGAGCAGTGGGAAACTACATAGTCTAGAAGCTGCTCTACCCCATCCGGGCTGGTTTTGACAAAGTTGTGCTCAACCTCTTGACTTTCGACGGCCCTCAACTGATTTCTTTCCTTTGGATATCATCCACTGGCGCAAGATGGCGGCATCAATCGATCCCTCGGCTCTAACACCGGAGTATATTGCGGAAAATAAGGGGCCTGAAGTTCTGAGAGCCATTACTGCCGTCACTGCCATCTCGACTCTCTTCTTCGGCCTCCGCATTGCTGTTCGGCTTCGGCGATCTGGCTTTGGCATAGGCGCCGACGACTGGCTCTTGTTGGCTGCAGTTGTGAGCACTCTAATGTGTGTCTCATCTTGAGTGGCCATGGCTGCTAACCTCAATATTCTTGTCGCCTGTAGTTTTTCAACTGGGCTCTGTACGGGTTCGGCACCCACTTGATCGTACTCAATGGCGGTCTCGGGAGGCACCTGCCTGTCGTTATGATGGAGGATCCTCACATGTTTGAGAACACACTACTCGTGAGTAACTCCTCTCTCTCTCTCTCTCTCTCGCGTTTACGCAACTGTATGCCAAGTAGAATGCCGCGGACTGACCATCACTTGTCCATAGGGCCTCTACATAGGTGGATTCGTATATCCGAGCGTCATTGCGTGCATTAAAGCCAGTCTACTGGCCATGTACTTCCGAATATTCCCAACCAAGTTTATCAAATGGGGCTTGATAGGCCTGGGAGGTTTCACAGCAGCCTGGTGGGTCACCGTAGTTCTGGTGACCATTTTCCAGTGCACGCCCATCCACGCCGCCTGGGAGCTCGCCCTCCAGCCCGCAGTCAATCCTGGGTCCAGGTGTATTAACAATAACGGCTTCTTCATCGGGAACGGCGTGCCAAATATCATCACCGACCTGTGCATTATGGTGCTCCCCCTGCACGAGGTCTACAAGTTGCACGTTAGTCGATCGCAAAAGATCGCCCTGAGCGGCGTTTTCATGCTGGGTGCTCTGGTCATCGTAGCCAGCATCATTAAGCTACGCGTAACTGTCCAGCTGTTCAGCGAGGCCCACGCCGACTACACATGTCAGTCCGTTCCTTTGTGGTTTCCGCCGTACTTTGGCTTCCCCTCTTGCTTTAGTGACGCTGGTCTCTAAATTTGTTCTCTCATCCATTGAAGTGCTGGTCACTAAATTAATTCCATTCTTCCAGACCGGCTCAAAGACTTCATCATCTGGACCATGGTCGAGACTGGCGTGGGTATCATCTCCGCCTCGCTGCCGCCGCTGCGCCCACTCCTGACTGCAACGCTGAAGTCCGTCGGACTTTCGCGCGGCTCTTCCAAGAACCCAAGTGGCAAGTCAGATCGTGTGACTATTGGTGGTGGTGGCAGTGGCAAGAAATCGTACAAGAGCACCGGAAGTATCGAGACTAGCACGCTCGTGACCATCACGGCCTCCGACGACACTGAGATGGCCCGGGGCCCTTTCAAGCAAATTCACGATGGAAATGACTACGATATTAGTCCTCCAGCCACCAGCCAGTGGCCAAGGGTGTATCGTCATGGAACAAATACTGCGGTTGTTGATCAGAACCACGCTACTATCAACGGTTTCACTCTTCCCCTGGAATCGGTCGGGGTGCCTACGGTCCGATAGGGTCTTGAGGCTATTGAGCTTGCTTGCAATAATTACGCCAGGGACCGTAGGCTTTGCGCATTCTTGGCTTCCATCCTGTGTGCCCACTTCATGTATGAATAGATGTGTTCAAGATATTGTAATCATGGATTTTCAATTTGCAGCGTTAGAAAAAAGATGATCATTGTTGCATAAACTTTTTTCGATGTCGATTCGTAGTTGTAATCACAAGACTGGTTCGTGTTCAGCGTCCCGCATTCAGGTGTAATATACTCACAAACCTCATCAAGGTTCTTGTAGTATGTGCATTCTCTCTCCATTCTTGAACTATATTTGGACTATATTTAAAGTATATATATATATATATATATATATTCAAATGTCCCTGCTGAACCTTTTGACTGAAATGGACAAATTCTGGCGCGATACGTAGGAGTCAGTCGCACATATAGCAATGTCCAAGAAGAGGCCGCTTTGGTAGAACAAAAACCATCCATTCCTTGGACCTTGCCAACCAATCCAGCGGGCAAATGAAAACGGCGACGGCTAGGCGACTTTATAGCCTGTTGGCCTGTCAGACTGCACAAAATTTGAGCAGCCGATCCCATGCTCGTTGTCCTTTCAGCCGAGACCACGCAATTCCTAGACAGTCCAGGTCTAAGCCTAACATCGGATACTATACGCAGCACAGGTCCTCCGATGAGTTGAAGTCCAATTTTGTTTCAGTCTCGGCAAAGCCGGTCATGAAGACATATTGCACATGGGATCAGATGGCTTCCTGCTCCTCTGCTCTCAATTGTGAAAGAATTTGCAGATGGTCTATAGTGTCTCTCTGCCGGTGCTTACCTGTGCGCTTCCGGAGGAGGGAGTGTGTAGCCGGTATTACCCTCGACCCGAATTGCTAATCCCACTATCCCAAGTTAGATTGGCCCGACAATCCACAGAAGCACTACCCGCCGGCATATTCTGACAAGCAAGGAAATCCCAGGCTACCACGCTATTTTGTATGCTACTTGAAAAAGCTATAAGGGGTATCCTAGCATAAGCCTGCTTAAATAAGGATTAGAATTCAATCATGTTAGACACTGAGCTATGCCTGTTGAGAGAACATTATCAACCCTGTCTGGTAGGACGGCGACCAGACGACAACGGTTACGGCTACGACATCCATGCTTTACCATGCCATCACGCATGTCGATGGCTTGGGCAGGGTATCTCCTGGCATGATGGGATGCAGCCCATGCCGTTTGTAAAAGTCCAAATCCTCGAACGCCCTTTCATGGCGAGGATACAGAAAGTAGTCAATATTATCAGGCGGACCTTCTGCTATCTTTTGCTCATTGTTCGCTATATTAGTATTAAATAATTAGACAAGGGAATGATGATTACAGGAGAGACCAAATGTAGAGGGAGTAAATGTGGCTCTTCCATGCTGATTGTGGATCGATGAAGAGGGTGGTGATGTTAAGTAGGACAAGAAGCAAGTTGTCACAGAATGAACGTAGTATATATACGTACTACTCGCAGTATTCCACAATGATCCACCACACTCGCTACCTCGAGTAATATCGAGACTCACTTCTTTCGTAGTATAGTGGTTAGTATGCAAGCTTGTCATCGCCATCTGGATAAGCAACGCTTGAGACCCGGGTTCAATTCCCGGCGAGAGAGAAGATCTTGCAGTGATTTTTGGCCCTTTTTTTTTTGTTTGTTCCTATTGGGCAAAACTCTGAGAGCCCTCGCTAGTTCGCGGCCGTCCACGGTCGAGCAAAACAGTACGTACCCCTGGTGCCCTGGTACCTGGTACCAGGTACCGTGACGCCTGTTGCATGCATGACATTACAGGTGCCGTGTCGAGCGCTCACTTCACCTGCCGATTTGGTTGCGGAGCAGGCAACTATCAACTGTCAATCCCAGACATCTAACAGAAGCTCAGCTTGCGCTTTGCCAAGTCGCAACGTCGCCAGCGTTTCTCCAGCCACACTATACAAACAGCCCACCCCAAAGCACTCGCTGCTGCTACGCCATGTTTCCCGATGGCCCCCTGGCGGACAAAGAAGCCTTCTACTCTCAGCTTGCCTGGCTGGACGTGACGTCCGACGGCCAGGATGAGATAGCACAGGAGGATCGCGCATTGCGGAATAAGAACCGAGCATTCTTCCAGCGGGCGCTATCCAAGGACACGGCCACTACCACCAGCCGTGAGCCACCCGCGGGCCTGACGACAGCACATGAGAGTCCGACAAGAGTTCCGAGACGGTCCAGCACGGCACCGACGCCAATCTCTGCTCAGTCGGCCGTCACCATAATCAAGGCTACCCCCGGCGGTGCTGCCAGCAGCAAGCAAGCCAACAGGCAGCGTCTCCAGGCCAACACTTCGTTCGTCCAAGACACACCCCTCCAAGAGCCTCAACCATCTGCTGTCGCCAGGTTGAGGCGGCGCGCGACGAACCCATCATCCCTTCCCTCCTCAGCAAAGTCTTTTCTCTCTCAGCAGAATCCAGGCTCAGCCATGGGAAGCCGCAAACGTAAACATGACGCCGCGGTCCCTGTGCCCGGACAGATCCTCAGAGGCCTTCGGTTCTTCTATATCCCCGGAGATCGTAAAAACCGCGTAAGAATGCAGCGCATGGAGCTCGCAGAAAGGTACGGTGCAGTAATCATCTCAGTACTCGCCGACGCAACACACGTCATTGTTGATGACGGCCTGTCGTTTGAGCACATCAAAGACACAGTGGCGTCTGTGATTGATCAGGAACAGCCCTCGATAGTTCGGGAACACTGGCCTCTCGACAGCATTGAAGAGAAACGCCTCCTTCCGACAACGTCAGCATGGTATCGCGTCGATCCGCCGACAAAGACCACCGGCCCGTCGGCCCCCGCGGCATCTGCTGCTGAAGAACCTGCACAAGAGTCACTGGAGATTAAGGCTGCACGCCATGGTCCCAAGAGACGGGGCCATGATCCACATCACACTCCTTCACAAAGTGAGAAATCCTCAGCACCCCAGTACGGAGACTACTCTGAGACAGGAATGGGGGCGAATGCGGCACACGTTACCATTCCATCCTCACAGCCTTCTTCTGGGGATGGACCGTCTCGTGCCGGCCCCACAGTCAACCATCCAGCTGGCCATGACTATGGAGACAGGCTATCACAGCTGATTCAGGACGTGCAGATGAAGTACAGGGATCTGCCCTCAATCGAAGGCGATGACGAGAACAAAGAGGACAGCGAGGACACCTCACAGAATGAGTCTAGGCGAAAGAGACGGGCAAACCGCACCAAAAAGTCCAAGGCATCAAATCCCAGTCTCGAGGACAGCTTTGCTTGCAGCAGAGGTGGTACGATCGAAAAGTCTGGTGGCCCAAATGCCAGAACGATCCAGATTCTGCAGCAAATGCTCGACTACTACACAAGAACCAACGACCACTACCGTGTCATGGCCTACCGAAAAGGTATCAACACCCTCTCCAGGCAACATGAAAAAGTGACAACTGCCGATGAAGCAATATTGCTTCCATGTGTCGGGCCTAGTCTCAGCAGAAAGATCGAGGAGATTGTCAGGACTGACCGACTTCAACGTCTGGAGTACGCACAGAGCGACCCAACAAGCAAGACCCTCCAACTATTCCTCGGCATTTATGGTATTGGCCTCTCAATAGCCAATCAGTGGATCGCGAAGGGCTTCCGCACCCTCAACGACTTGCGGCGCCACGCCGAACTCACCCCGAACCAGCGCGTTGGCATCGACCACTACGAAGACCTCAACACGCGCATCCCGCGCACCGAGGTTGAGGCGCTCGGCAACTATGTGAAGGACGAAGCCGCCTGTATCGACAAGAAAGTCGAGCTCATCATCTGCGGCAGCTACCGCAGGGGCGCGGACAGCAGCGGCGACATCGACTTCATCATCACCAAGGCGGGCACCAAGTCGAGCGAGGAGCTCGCTCCGTTCCTGGACGTGCTGGTGAACAACCTGACAGAGAAGGGCTTCCTCACGGCCCAGCTGGCCGCACACAGCCCACGCAGTTCTAAGGACGATGGCGGATCAAAGTGGCACGGCTGCTGCGTTCTACCTCGAGTTACTAGCTCAGAAGGTGGCAGGCCGTGGAGACGTGTCGACTTCCTATTAGTGTACGTACGGCCTCCTTCTTGTCGAATGGGCTTACGAGGCCGCCATACAAGACTCTATTGCGTGATGCTGACAAAATAGCAGGCCAGAGACCGAATACGGCGCCGCGTTGATTTACTTCACGGGCAACGACATTTTCAACAGAAGCCTCCGGTTGCTGGCGGGGATGAAGGATATGAGTCTTAATCAGCGCGGGCTGTACAGGGAAGTGATCAGGGGCTACAACAGACAGAGGCTAAACGAGGGAGAACTGGTTGAGGGCAAGAGTGAGAAGAGGATCTTCGAGATCCTTGGGGTGCAGTGGAGAGAGCCCCGCGAGCGGTGGTGTTAGACGGGGCAGCTCCAGCAGGCCCCAGATTCTTGTTCGCGTATTTGATACCCAATTGAACGGACGGCGTTTGGGAGTAGATGCTCTGGCCAGTCACTTTGTGTCAAGCCTAATGTGGTGAGATGGTTTATCGCATGGTGCGAGTCTCGGTATGGCTTCTGACAATGATGAATAGAGAGACATTGTGTTACTCAACATGGTCTACGCAGGTAGCACATTCTTTACCCAGTTCTGGTTCTGATTTCAAAATATGTTGAGAGTAAAGTCTCTAGCGAACTCCTATGTGAATATTAATGTTAAGAAGGCGCTATTCGTCGTCACATTAATCACAGTAACAGGCACTCGAATATCGGACCCTCCAGGGCCTCCAGACTCAAAATATAAAAAAGCCATATAGTTCGTGCAGCCAGCTGCTACACGGATACCGTTATATCTAGTCAATGCTGTCTGCCGGGCTTCCTTAAACAAGAGCTTCTTGTATTCCATCCAAACCCCTTCAATTCTGGAAGCTGTGACAGGTCAGTTGAATCCGGAAGCCACTGTATGAGGCCTCAACCATGCTCAGGGGCGTGGGTGCATCCATTTTCCCCGTAGCTTCATCGTAGCTAGTCGAAATCAACAGCCGCGTGCTCACCGTCATCAACATGGCTTTTGCTTGTCTCTTCGACTCCTTTCGCAAGCTTTAGCCAATGTCCAGTTCTAGCAAATTATAGATATTCCGACAGGAGGTTGTGTGAGACTCACAATTTCACATAGAAATCACTTGGAATGAGCCAGCACCCACAAAGTAAGACAGAAGATACCAGAAACATACGGTGGAATAAATTAATATTGAAGAAAAAAATTAGTCGTTCACACGCCGGGTTGAAATAATTCAATAGGCTGAAAAGAAAGTGTATCCCGGCTTGGTAGTTAGGGCCTGAGCTTCGGCGCCCTGCCGCAATGTCGCGAAGCATTATTTCCGAAAGGCGCGGCTTCAAAGGCGCCGAATCTGTAAAATACACCACCCTACCATTCCTTGACCTCTTCATGGATAGCAGACAGTCCATATGGGAACGGCTTCGGCCAACCGGGATGACAGGCAGTATGCATCATACGGGTTACTGATGTCCGATTCCAACCACTTGCTGATCTCCAGGTGAGTGATTTAGATGCACATGTCTTTATGTTGCAAGTCGAAGTTTCCATTCCCTTTCTTGGCAATGCGCAAGAGCGGTAGGGATTATGAGATCTGCGTAACTGTGAGATCAATTGAGATGCGATCTTTGCGAGCTGCTCTCGATGTTCTAGTAGCGAGCGCTAGCCTTGTGAGTCAGCATTCTGCGGTACGAGATCCAACAGAAAGATGCTGGCCATCCATAGCACAGTATGACTTCGATGCTGTTTGCCGGCGAATTCGTCCTGCTTGAGGATATTGGCAAACGTGACCGGCATGTGCTGTTTCTGATTGTTAGGGCAATCAAGAAATGGTCCAGCAAGAGCACCGGTGCGCAGATGTATGCTGAAAGCGTCGCTCTTGATTGACATATCAAACTTGAGGCGGGTGCGGGCGAGGGGAATGGGGTTCTCGGAGTGTCAGAGGATAGTCTTATGGGGACGGATATATATACTACGTATATTGGCTCTTCGTGGCCTAGCAACACGCTGCTAAACTGTCGTACAATCAGGGTCTGGCACCAAGAGTAGAGGGTCACCTAGGCAGGGCCCCTCCCTGTACTCGGTAGCTGTGTAGATCCCAGGGCGCTGCAGGGCCCCGAGGTCAGGAACCCTTGCAGACCTGGACCGTGCCCCAAACAAGCAGGGAAGCCGGTGTGCAAGCCGGAACAAGCCAGCCGCCCCGACTGGGCTAGTGGTATTTATTCTGCCAGCCAAAAACCTCTGCAAAAATCAGAACGGTCCCTGGATTCAAAGGTGCCCCGCTGCTACGCTATCGAGTTTAACTTTGAGGCCCAAGAACGTGCCTGCATTTTCGAGTGTCAACACCACGTCTCTTCGCACCACTGCCCAACCAAGAACCCCTCGCCTACATCCACCCTTTTTCTTCAACCCGCTTCAATTTAATCCCTCAATATATTCATCAGCACCATGGCATCCGGGGAAAACATGGACATCGAGAAGGCTGAGCTGCAGCTCAAGGAAATGGCCCATTCTGAGCAGCACTACTTCAACAGGTGAGCTGCCAAATGCTTGTGATCTTGCGCTGTGGCGTTCACTGCACATGCTTGCACAAAATAAAGTGGCTGATCGTATATTGTGTGCAGCTACAACCACCACGGTATGCTAGTCCGGATCAACGAGCTTCACCCTGTATTGAAATGTGCATTGCTAACAGGCTTCGCAAGGCATTCACGAGGAAATGCTGGTGAGTACAGCTGCAGCAAAGCCCAGTGTCCTGGAAACTTGTAGCTGTTGGTGCTGACTTTGTGCGCAGAAAGATGAAGTCCGGACACGCTCCTACATGAACGCGATCGTCCAGAACAAGCACCTCTTCAAGGACAAGATCGTGCTCGACGTCGGCTGTGGCACCGGTATCCTGTCCATGTAAGGCACCTCTGTCTCCTGCAAAACAGATGCTCGAAGCAGTCGCCGGGCACAAGCATCGAATCGCCATGGAGAAGATACTGACTCCTTGCCCACAGGTTCGCTGTTAAGGCCGGCGCAAAACATGTCATCGGCGTCGACATGTCCACCATCATCTTCAAGGCACGTGAGATCGTAAAGGTCAACGGCATGTCCGACAAGATCACGCTCCTCCAGGGAAAAATGGAGGAGATCGACGACCAGATGCCCTTCAAGAACGTCGACATCATCATCTCGGAATGGATGGGCTACTTCCTCCTCTATGAGTCCATGCTCGACACCGTCCTATACGCCCGCGACAAGTACCTGAACCCGAACGGCCTCATCTTCCCCGACAAGGCCACCATTTTCGTTGCCGGTATCGAGGACGGAGACTACAAGGATGAGAAGATTGGCTGTGAGTGAAAGAAAGCAAAACAACAACAACAAAAAAACATTCGACACACTGTCCCGCGAGGGACCGATCGAGTGCACATGAAGATTGGGGAAGATACTAAACAAGTGCCGTTTAGTCTGGGACAACGTCTACGGATTCGACTACAGCCCGCTCAAAGAGACCGCCCTGACAGAGCCCCTCGTCGACACCGTCGAGATGAAGGCCGTCGTGACGGACCCGGCCAGCGTGCTGACGCTCGACCTGTACAAGTGCACGACGGCGGACCTGGCCTACAGCGTGCCCTTCGACCTCACCGCCAGGCGCGACGACTTCGTGCACGCCCTCGTCGCCTGGTTCGACATCGAGTTCACCGCGTGCCACAAGACGGTTGCCTTCTCCACGGGGCCCCACACAAAGTACACGCACTGGAAGCAGACCGTCCTCTACCTCAAGGACGTCCTGACCGTCCAGCAGGGCGAGACCATCCACACATCCATGACCTGCAAGCCCAACGACAAGAACAGGAGGGACCTCGACATCGAGCTCAAGTACAAGCTCGAGACCACAGACCCCACCCGCGCCGCCGAGGGCGGCTGCACGTACAAGATGTGCTAAGCTGCTGGGGGCACCCGTCGTGTGTGCTCGTGTGTCGGTGCAGGAAGCGCGGCAAGTGCCCGCCTCGACACGACCTGGTAATCTTCCGAAACCGCCGGCCCCCCTATTGTCCTAACCACGATGGTCGCGACGGCGAGGTTCGGCTTGGTTCCGCGGGCGTGGTCGGTCGCGGTAGCATTGGCTGCAAGCAGGTCGCTGCGTATCGCGCGCCTAGAGGTGAAACAGACTCATCTATACTTAAAAACAAAATGGTGCGGAGAGCTCCTTGGGTCACTGTGAAGAACCAGAAAGGCCCATTGGGGGTTTTCTCTCCCAGGTGGTCCCACCCATGGCTTGGGTTCACAGTCATGGCGGGTGTACAAGTAGGAGGGGGGGATGGAGGAGGGGATGGAGGCCGGCGGATCTGATGTCTCCTCTATTCCGGGCGGTCTTATTGAGCGTAGGAAAGCTTGATTTATTTTGCTTATGTCTGATTTATTGGTCGTGCAAAACTAAACGAGGCACACCGCAGCCACGTGTGGTTTCAGATGAGGCACTACACAATGCAGATTCGCAGGCTGGAGTATGTGGTGGCGGCCAAGACAGCATACAATATTAGACATCCTTTATCGGGTATGGGCATCTGAGAGAGTTTGTGGCGGACGGGTAACGCCCAGTGCATTCCATCAGGACCTGTCAAATCAATTGACAGGTAGGCAAACAAACGTTCTGAGCCCTCCCGTCTCACTCCTGTCACAGAATACAGCATTGTCAATGGCTTTCTGCTCACGAGAATGTTTTGTCTATCCTTGAGGGTGACTATCTGCCTGTATCGACCGACGATCTTTTACTTGTTTGGTTCAATGACTGGCATATAACATTCTTTGCCCCTTATCGCGGGATGCTCTTGACAAGCAGAGCAGCAAGATTCAAAACGCCGGAAAACACTTTTGGAGTTTTATGTCGGGTTCCCACCGCTGCCACCACCACTGCATCCACGTTTCCTCATCCTGTTTTCTCTTGAGCTGAGAGTGGTTAAATCATGCATCAATGTCCATCTTGAACACAAGCTCAGCATCCTTATCGTCGGTCCCTCTGTAATGGTCAGGCTTTTCGGAGATCATGGGCATCCCGATCTCGCTCATTCCCTCCATCGTTATTGAGGGGGACTCAAGGTTCGTAGTATTGGTATCGCGCAGGGGCACGGGCAGTGCTCTGAAATAGTCCTCCAGGCTGATGGCATTCCCGGAGAGAAGCGGTGGTGTAGGTGTGAGCCGCTGTGGTTCGAGAAGCCCCTCGGGCGTGAGCGTGCTATCGCTGCTCTACTGCGACAGGGTCACGCCGATTCTGCCGTACTTCTCCACCACGGCGGCAACCTTCTTGGCCAGCTCGTCCGCCTCCACCCTGGTCGCGGCCTCTGCGTAGACGCGGCAAGCGTTCTCGGTACCAGAGGCACGCGCGAAGCTGCGTGCGCTGGTGTACTTCTTGACCAGGGCGTCGATCTCGTCCTGCGCGCCAGGCGGGTGCGACAGCTTGCGCTCGGCGTCCGTGGTCTGGAATAGATCCTTGTCCCCGACCTCGACACGGACCAGCCTGTTGGGCAGGTCCTGGTAGGTCATGGTCCAGTCTTTCAACGTCCAGCCCTTGTGCGCCAGGATCACCTCCACCAGAAGCATGTCCGAAAGGGCGTCGCCGACGGTCTGGTTGATGAGGTCGCCAACGGCGGCGAGAGTCTCAAGTGCCTCCTTCTGGGCGGGCGACTGGGGCTCCTTCTCCCTGAAGACGCGCAGGGCGTCGTTGGAAAAGACGACCGTGCCGTGGCCGTTGGCCTCGAAGTAGACTCCCACGTCGAACTTGCAGGCGGCATGGTGCAGATGCTTGACACCGGTGGGTGTGCAGACGACAGGCAGGCGAAGATGGTCCGTGATGTACTTGCTGCTAGCGCCATTGGCATACGCGGTCTGCACCACACCGATCCGCAGATCCTCCTCGAGCCCAGCGGACCGCACCAAGTCGGCGATGAAGGACGCAGCAAGGGTGGAGATACGGTCGCCATCGAGCATGAAGAAGCCCGTCTCGGCGTCGGTGTAGTAGTAGATCAGACGGTCCGCGTCACCATCGAGGGAGCAGTATCGTGCACCAGGCTCAGGCTTGGGCGAAGGAGGGGCTCGCTGCTTGGTCTTGACGAAGTCCGCGCCGCTCTGGACAAGAGAGATGGTTCAGCACATGTCCCATTTGGGCAAGCTGGGGAGCCACAGTTACTTACGTCCAAGTTGAGCACTTCGGGTCGGAGAACGTCATCATTGACTACCTTGACATCGAATTGGACCTTGTCCTTCGGGATATACTTTAGCAGCTCGGTTAACTTGGGACCACCGACGCCGTTGGCACAGTCCACAGTCAGAGAGCCGTTGATCTTGTGCCTGTTGAGAGCCTGGACGAAGGCGCCGCCGAACTTCTTGTAGTAGCCAGGCTCGCTGACCTCGCCATAGGCCTGTGGCGTATCCTCAGTGTTGATGGCCCTCGTCAGGTAGTGGAGCTGAGGGGTGGTGAGGATCTTGTAGTCGATGTGCTCGGTGCCGGTGGCCTCGAGGGCGTCTGCCAGGGCGGTGACGAGGGTGTGGCCAGAAGGTCGAGTATCACGGCCGTAGACGACCTTGGCAGGGGCCTTCAGGTCGATCTTGAGCTGGGCAGCCAGGTCGTTGTAGACCTTCACGAGCTCGTCATCAGTCTTGGAGTTGACCAGCTTGGTGGCATAGCTCTCCCACTCCTGCTCGAGCATCTCGCCCATTGGATCGACGACCTTGACGCCATTGTCCTTGGCCGGGTTGTGGCTGGCAGTGATCATAACACCGATGGCCTGGCTGCTCAGCTTGCGGCTCCGGAGAGATGCGAGCAGGCCAACCCTGAAGGAGACACCCTCGAGGAGATCCGAGGACATGCGGAAGCCTGCTGTGCCATACTTGTAAAGGCTGCCAGCCGGGAGGGGCACAATGGGATGCTTTGCCGAGGCAGCCCGGATCTTGTCGTCGTGTGAGGCCATGATGGTGTATGTCTCGCTCACGGGACCCGGGAGGTTTTACAGGCAGTAGACGGGGAGGATGGGTGAAGCAAAGTACGGGGAACAAGCTAGACGAGGACAAAAATAGGACTCGTAGATGGGAGAAGGTTCCAGGGTGGAAGGGGAGGCATTTAAAGCCAGAGAGCTGCTATAGCTGGCAGGGCCATCCACTAATACGATTGCTCGGAACAGACGTGCCCCCTTGCTTAGGCCCGCATGCAAGTGCTGCTTGGAATGCCCATCCCCTAGGCCACCCCCCTCCCCCCACTTTATTATTAGAGCAGCAAGCAGCAGTCATCAAAGCTACCTAGGTACTTAGGTATACGTCCGTACCCACCTAGGCACCCCGCCTTCTTTGTCCCCATCTGCCATTTGCTTATACTATGTATGTACGGAGTACAGCGTGTATGCACCGTATATGCCGTGTATTATACCGAAGCAGAGGGACAGCCACGTAACCAGCGTAGACTACGTCGACTACGTAGACTACGGTATAGATACCTAGGTACATTCGTCAACGCAGCTCCTCGTTCCCCAGCCTGTCCATGAGCCTTGTTCTATGCAGGCCTTGGAGCAACGAGAATAGCTTTGTGCCATCGAGGCTGAGCTTCGACTGATGATCACCTGCAAGACGAGACTGGAGAGTGCCCCTGTTTGCAAATCAGAATCAACCTGGTCACTGCCGATATACACATGCATCCAATCCTCTAATCCGGGGTGGGATCAACACGTTCTTGAGTAAAATCCAAGCAGGCAGGGTCATATTGGTAGGTTGTTTCCATCAAGTCCAGCCATCATTATTAGTCTGCATACCTATGGGTACTACTTGGTAGTAGTAAGCTGTTAATGTTTCAGGGCCCCCCACCCGATGCCTCGGGATTGTCTTGAGCTTAAAAGCTTGTGGTGCATTACACTAGGCCCCAGGTCCCTGGAATTCAAACACCCGAGGCCTTGTCAGACGCGTGAGACGCGTCTCCCAAATGCATCGCATCACATCGCTCTTGCAACCCATCACTATCAGCTCCACCCCGACTGCCTGTGGCTTGTTTTGGATCTCGTGCTTGCAGGAGAACCTGTTGCAATTGTCTCTAATCTTGAACGTTTTCATTCCCTCCGATCCTTCTTCCTGGCCCTGCTAGATGAATCATCATGCCATCCGACGAGAATAGCCCCAACCCGCTGCTCCTCTCGTGGGTCAAGGAGTGGTACGACGACGCTAGGGAGAAGAACACCAAGGGTGTCAATATCTACGGAAAAGCCTACAAATCGTTGAAGAAGTGTCCCAAGATCTTTGAACACCCATCGGAGCTGACCGAATTGCAATTCTTTGGACAAACCCTCACCAAGAGGCTCACCGACAAGCTTGAGATTTACTGCAGAGAAAATGGCTTGCAAATGCCCGAGCGCCCTTCAAAGTCCAGGAAACGTAGAGATGCCGGCAAAGCGTCCGGGGCGGGAACAGCAGAAGATGGCGACGAGGATGTCAACGACGACGAGCCCGCCCCTGCTCCAAAGAAACCCCGAAGGACTAAACCGTACGTGCCTGCATTTCGATCTGGCGCATATGCCTTGATTGTCGCCTTATCGGACCTGCCAGAGCATGGACCAGAGGGGTTGTCAAAATTGGATCTGATCGACAAGGCTCAACCACACTGCAACTCGTCATTCACGGCCACTGAGCCGGGCAGGTTCTACACGGCCTGGGGCTCTATAAAGACCCTGCTCGAAAAAGAGCTCGTCTACGAGCGTGGGCGGCCGACCAAAAGATACGCGCTGACTGAAGAGGGCCGGGATGTGGCGAGACGGATACAGGAGGCAAATCAACAGAACAGCACCAGCAATACAGGGGCGAAAGGAAATGAACCTGGCCACAGCGCGACACGGTCTCGGGCCCAAGCCCCATCGCTGACTGTCCCCGGCGCTTCTGAGGAAGGCCCAGCAGATGTGTCTCTGGAGGAGAAGCCAAGTTTTAACAATGTGGTTACTGACGGCCCTACCTTTTCTGACAACTCCTCAATGCCAAGCTTCACCACAATCAGGCTGAACCCGGGCTCCTTCACGGTCCACCTCGTTCTGGATGTGCGAGAAATCCGGGCCAGGACAGACCGAGACTACATGCAAGAAGAATTGACGAAGAAGGGTATAAAGCCCATCGTGCGCAGCCTGGAGCTCGGGGATGCTCAGTGGGTGGCCAAGTGTCACGATCCAGAGGTGCTGCGCCGGGGCGGCGCCGAGGGCGACGAGGTCGTGCTCGACTACATCGTGGAACGGAAGCGGCTGGACGACCTGATCGGGAGTATCAAGGACGGCCGGTTTCACGAGCAAAAGTTCCGCCTGAAGAGGTCGGGCGTGCGCCATGTCACCTATCTGGTGGAGGAGATCTCTCTAGACCGGGAGCGCTTCTCCAAGTACGAGCAAAGCGTGGAGTCCGCGATTGCCTCAACACAGGTGGTCAATGGCTTCACTGTGAAGAAGACGCAAAAGATGGATGACACCATACGCTATCTTGCGAGGATGACGGGGATGTTGAAGAAGCGCTACGAGAGCCAGCCTCTGAGGGTGATCCCCACAAAAGTCATCACCGCAAAGAACTACCTGCCACTCGTGAAACACCTCAGGGACACGCAGCCCGGGGTCAATTACAACGTCAGCTACCCTGCTTTTGCCTCGTTGGCTTCAAAGAACGACCTGCTGACATTGCGGGACCTGTTCCTCAAGATGCTAATGTGCACACGCGGTATCACCGGGGAGAAGGCTATACAAATACAGAAGATTTGGAAGACGCCAAACGAATTTGTGAAGGCCTACGAGCAGTGCGGCGCTGGGGATGCAGGTAAGAAGAGGAAGCAGGAGCTCGTCTCGGGCAGGTTAGGTAACCATGCGGTGAGGAGCAGGCAGGTCGGCAAGGCCTTGAGCACCAAACTCGCCGAGGTGTGGGCAGATATTTGAGGCCCCATCAGTCTTGACGTATGATGGCGCGGGTTTGCTGCCCCGCGGGAGGTTCAAGCCATGTGTATAGACCCAAGAGTACAAAATAATCATGCCACTGCACACAATGGCCGACTGGCTGAATCAATGTCGGGTGCCTCCCTCAAGTGGCGTGTCCTCCCAGCCCCTGCGCAACAATCCTCTCGACCGTCTTCTCCACCTCCTTGATGAAGGAGGTCGAGCGGCCCTCGCCCGAGAACAGGATCGACTTCTCAGCGTACTTAGCCATCATGTCGACCTCGACGTTGACGGTGTCGCCGGCCTTCTTCTGGGCGATGACGACCTTCTCCTGCGTGTAGGCGATGAGCATGACCTCCCACCAGCCCTCGGCGTCGTCGACCTTGGTCACGGTCAGGCTGGTGCCGTCCAGGGCGACGTAGCCCTTGTAGACGATGTAGCGCAGGACGTCCCGCTTCGCGGGCCTGAAGCGGATGGTGATGGCGTTGCCGTCGGGCCGCATCTCGGCGATCTCGGCCGTCGTGTCGACGTGGCCCTGCACAAAGTGCCCGCCCATGCGCGTGTCGGCCCGCACCGCGCGCTCCAGGTTGCACCGCGACCCCGCGGACAGGCTGCCCAGGTTGGTGATGCGCAGGGTCTCCGGGGCCACGCCCACGGTGAAGGACGGGGTGGGGTCCTTGGGCGTGAAGGTCACCACCGTCAGGCACACGCCGTTGACGGCGATCGAGTCGCCCTCGTGGCAGTCTGACAGGAGGGCGGAGCCCTGCGGCAGGCTGATGGTCAGGGAGGTGCCGCCTGTCTCGTCATGAGGGTTGAGCGCGGCGACGACTAGGAGGGGCTTGTCTTAGCAGCTGTGCATGATGGCCGGCCTCGACGCGGGTTGGGACTGGGTGAGACCGGGTGAGAGGGGATGGGTGAGTCAGGGGCGAGGTGAGTTTGGGGACACGGCAAAGCTTACCGCCTATCTCCTCAACGATGCCGGTGAACATCCTGGGCTGTATAGCTTCCAGCCTCGATCCGATAGTGCAGTGGTCCCCCGTGTCTGGTATTGGTGATGGCGACGGTGCGGCTTTGGTATGGCTGCGGCTGCAGTTCAACAAGGGAGTGGCGGGGGGTGGATTAGGTTCAGCTCATCATCATCGACTTGAAGTCTCTCCCCTACCTAGTATGAGCATGACCTCCGTCCGGGACGGCGGGGTCTTCCTGGCGGGGCTCAGGTCCAAGGTCCCGGACGGAGCTGTCGGAGCCGCGGTCGGCACGACGAAAAAGCATCGAGACGTGACCACTGATACCAAGTGCTGTCATTATTGCCATTGTCTGCTGTTCAGACAGTGGACTCACGCGGGCCATTGTGAGACAGATGGCTTGCTCAACCAGTGGCCACTTGACCGACGCCAATCCAAAAGATATATCACCACATCGAACCTGCCTGGCCGTGACTCAAGGACAGCAAATGTGTGTTGGCAGGCTATGGTGTAAATTTAGCCTGGCTGGAGGCTTTGCACGAACACGAACAGCTGGTGGAGACGGCCTTGTTCGCAGGGCCCCTCCCCCTGGATGCACCCCGTTTTGCCTTGCGGGAGCACTTGAGCTCTTCCAGAAAACACCCCACCCCACCTTGCCTGGCGACCCTCCTTCAGCTGTCTTATTGTGACTCTCCCCCGTATTGTGACTCAAAGAAAGGCGACCCGGATGAGCCACGTCTCCAGATGTTCGGGGTCGAGCAATAGGCTTAATATATTGCGCCATCCTTCCTTGCCTCTTCTTGGCGACCGTCCTTCTTTATTTCTCCATTCTTTCGGCCCCTTCAAGGCTCGACCGTTGCACGCCCCCACGTCTCCTCATCACGCGCGAGCAAACCGGCTGACGAGCAGCAGACCGGACGGGAGGAACAAATTCATATCTGGCTCTCTCGCGGCCAGGCTGTCCCTCGCCAAAATGTCGGCAAAACAACCCACCTGGACGCCTCCCAAACCCCTCGCCGATTATGCCAAGCTCCCCGACCTGACTGTCTACAATTCCCTGACGCGCAAGAAGGACAAGTTCGTGCCCATCGACCCGGAGGGAAAGACCGTGCTCTGGTACACTTGCGGTCCAACCGTGTACGATGACGCTCATTTGGGCCACGCGCGCAACTATGTCTCCACGGACGTCATCAGGCGCATTGTGCGGGACTACTTTGGCTTCAATGTCAAGTTTGTCATGAACATCACCGACATCGACGACAAGATCATCCTGCGCGCCCGTCAGCAGCACCTGCTCGCAAAATTCCGATCAGAGCACCCGACAGTCGACGAGACCGCCGTAGCAACGGCCCAGGCGGCCTTCACTTTCTATCTGAAAAAGAATCTACCTCTCCTGCCCGCCGAAACGACACCCGACTCGTATACTGCAGAGACGGACAAGGCATATGCAAGAGTCCTGGAGGGGAAGGCTCTGGCAGGTGATAATGAGACGCCCGGTGACAAGGAGGCCAAAGTCAAGATGCACATCAATACCGCCAAGTCGGCCGCCGCAACGCTCCTGAAAGCCTCCTCGCTTGAGCCCGACCAGTTCTATCAAGGTGTTGAGGACGTGTTATTGCCACACCTGGACTCGCTCCACGGCTCCACGGTCGACTCGAAGGACTACGCCATCTTCACGAAACTGACCAAGAAGTTCGAGCAACGCTTCTTCGAGGACATGCATGCCCTGAACGTTCTGGATCCCGAGGTTCTGACCAGAGTCACCGAGTACGTACCTGAGATTGTGGCTTTTATTGAGAAGATCATATCCAATGGTTTCGCATACGCGACGGCCGACGGCTCGGTATACTTTGACATAGCTGCGTTCGAGAAGTCAGGTCATGCTTATGCCCGCCTCGAGCCTTGGAGCAGGGGAGATACTGCCCTGCAGGCGGATGGCGAAGGCTCACTCGCGTCCAAGACGACGGTGAAACGCAATGACGCTGATTTCGCCCTGTGGAAAGCAAGCAAAGCTGGAGAGTTTTCGTGGGCCAGTCCCTGGGGCGATGGGCGCCCCGGCTGGCACATTGAGTGCTCAGTCATGGCTTCTGAGGTCTTGGGCGAGAAGCTGGACGTGCACTCTGGAGGTGTCGATCTTCGGTTCCCCCACCACGATAATGAGCTGGCGCAGTCGGAAGCGTACTGGAATAGCAAAGAGCAGTGGTCGAACTTTTGTAAGTGCAATCGGTGAGGGCCACGATGTGGAGAGCATTCTCGTTGCTGGCCCGTCGTCCGACCGAGGAGTTGCTAACATAGCCTATCCAAGTTCTGCACATGGGGCATTTGTCGATTGCAGGGTCTAAAATGAGCAAGTCACTCAAGAACTTCACCACAATCAGGTCGGCGCTTGCCCAGGAAGAATGGACCTACCGAAGCCTCCGCATTGCCTTCTTGCTCGGTGCGTGGGAGAGCGGCATTGAGGTGACGGATGAAATTCTTCGCACGACGGCCTCTTTCGAGGACAAGATGAACAACTTCTTCTACAAGAGTGCGGATATTGCGAGGAACCAGCAGAATGGCGGCGCCGTCGCTGCTAGCAAGGAGTCCGAGCAATCAGAAAATGACCAGAAATTGCTGGCTGCATTGGAAAAGACCAAGCAAGACGTTGACGCTGCTTTCTCTGACTCGTTCAACACACCTGCGGCGATGAAGGCACTTTCCGAGCTTGTGTCCGAATTCAACTCGGCGGCGAGTGTTTCGGATGAGACGACGCTGACCCTGGCGCGATGGATAACAAGAATCCTCACAATCTTGGGCCTAGACGCGACGGGCGACCTGAAAGACGAGTCCCGAGTAGCCTGGTCTGGCATCGGTATCCCCGCAGAAGCGGAAGCATTTATCTACCCTGTGTCCCAACTGCGCGACCAAGTACGACAAGCTGCCCGGACAAAAGACCTGGACCACTCCGCCCTTGCACAATTAGCGGAGGATGTCCAGCCTACAGGCTCAGCCGCCAGCGAGCCTGCGAAGAAATACGAACAGGTCTTCACGCAGTTCCAAGCTGACGTACAGAGGCTGGCCAGCGAGAAAGCCCCGGCCGGGGACATCCTCGCTCTTTGCGACCAGCTGCGTGACGCCCGCCTGTGGGACCTGGACATCTACCTCGAGGACCGCGACCCGCCACTGCCCGCCTTGGTCCGGCCTATTGACAAGACTATCAAGCAGGCCAGGGAAGAGCGCGAGAAGGCGGCCGCGCAAAAGGCCGCGCAAAAGGCGAAGAGGGAGGCAGAGGAGGCAGAGAAGAAGAGGCAGCAGGACGAGAAGGCAAAGCTCAGCCACCTCGAGATGTACAAGACAGCGGAGTACGCGGAGTGGGACGAGAACGGCATACCCACCAAGGATGCCAAGGGCGAGGAGGTTACCAAGAGTAGGAGGAAGAAGCTGCAGAAGGACTGGGAGAGGCAGAAGAAGCTGCACGAGGACTGGCTGAGGAGGCAAGGATAAATTAAGCTGGGGAATGACGATCGGGAAGATGTCCGTGGAGCCTCCGGGTCATCTGCGAGAGGAATCCAGATCTGCTTGTCTGGAGTCATAGCGGCCATACGCACTGGACGAACCACCACTTTTGCTAGGCGCTTCTAGAGTGGGATTTCTATTGTAAACCTGGTATCCTGTAGCTGACAAGTTGCTCCTTTCGGCGACGAGAATTTTAGACCACAAGAGACACGCCTTTGGTGATTATGGTGTTCGATCCCGCTCTGCTATGTTGACCACCAATGGCTGGTTCAACGACACATTCAGGTCAGTGACTGAGGAGTTAGACCATGCCTCAGACACTGCATGCACAGGCAGGCCCGGAGCTCGAACGCAGGAGGGTGGGTAGGGGAGGAACAAAACGGTCACTGGCGGTTTACGATATCTTAGCACCGTGTGTGGTCTCAACCACAATTTATATCTCAATTAGACCAGAAGTCGCTCCCTGCGATGTTGAGGTCCGGCGTGGCAGGTCAGCACAAGAAACAATGAGGCTATTGCGGTTGAAGAGGTGTCATGTACCGGCTGCAAAGAGGGGAGGAAGGAGGCCGCGCTGTAGACTGGCAACTGTCAGTGCTGTACGCCTGGCCCTCCTGCTGCATTTATCCTGCTCCCTCCTGAGTCTCCCCTTTTGAACCCTTTCTCCATTTCTGCGGACCTGACTTTTGTTCCTCTTCCAAGGTTCCTCAAACTCCTCCCTGCCTGAAGCTCACTTCTCTCCCGCAAATGTCTCCGTCGCCCGCTTCTCCTTTGTCGATGCTCCAAACAACTCCGAATCATCCTATTTGGTTCCCTGAAACCCCCATGGGTCCCCTGGTTGATCATCCCATGCTTCGCTCTGTTGTTTCCTGGTCTGAATTCTGTCCGCAGGCGCTTGGCCGTCATCATCTTGCTCGATAGTCTCTGTGCTCACACCCAGAGCAGCACCGCCTTGGCTCTTGGACCTTGTCAGCACGTTGGTGCGGTCCTCTCTGGCGCGTGTCCGTGACCATCCGGGTATGTATCGGTTCCCCTTGGAATATTTCACTGTGGCGACAGGCCTGGGGCGGCCGTGACGACGGCGGGTATGGTTCGATTCCTGAGGCCCGAAAAAACATCCACTGGGGACGGGGTTCTTTGCCCTTTGGGGTGTTCATGTCCAAGCCTGCTCAGTTGACGAACTGACAAAATGAACGGACCGCGGCAGCTTTATCTTGGCCAGAACAGCGGGCAGGCTGCAGTCTTCTGACAGGCCAGTTCACTGCCTTCCGGAGCCCCTTCTAAAGGGGATACATAAACTGAACGTTCAAGATTTCACACCTCCAAACTCCTCCATCAATGGAATACTGGGTCGCCATTGATGTGTCCTCGCACAAGATGGGAATTTGGTTGCAGGGTGATTCATGGTCGTGGCTTCAAACTACTGTCCGATTCGGCATATGTGCTTCCGAATTCATTGGTCCTCGAATGAATCAATCAAAATTTGCAGACCGTCGTCTGGGCTGCCACCGATTTTGCAGGTCCCATGTGATATTGTCTCCCTCCCCGCTGCACCTTCAGCTTGTTTCCTCGCGTCACCCTTTAACTGCAGGGCGGGACTCCAACGCAACTCGACTTCCACGCCGAGATGATGGAGGTACGCGGATCTTGTTATCAGCTTCTCCACGGATGGCGTGCTCGCCAGCTGCAGTGCTGTAAGCCTGATGTTGCTGACTTTGTTCATGACCACCTAGCTGTCTATAAAAATGGTCGCCTTAAGCAGTACAGACAACCGAGGCTTGTCCAACGCCTCAGCAACGGATCCCGGGCCGGCTTCGATGCTCAGCTTTGTAGGGTTGTTTTGTGACTGGCCTTGAGGGAACACTTTCTTTTCCCAGACGAGGTCATTATTGCTATTGTCGTTCCTTTTTCCAGAAGCAATTTTGCACACAACGTCAGCACGAGCCGACCTTATTTTGACTTGGTTGCATTTGCCCACTTTGGCGCTGGTGAACAGGATGCGGTGATACGGCTCGAAAGCAGTGGCAGAAGCCTGGCTGGCATTCTGGGCTGCCTCATCTTCGCTCTGGATTATTATGTTGCCACAGAATCGCAGGTGATCAGTTTCCGTGGGTGCTGGTCTGCTGCTTTTGGTTATATCCAGGAGAGCTGCTATGTTGCTTCGGTCGGTCTGCCGCACTTCTTTTCGGACCAGCCTGGCCTGGCGCTGCAATGCGCGCGTGATCTTCCTCTCTCAGTTGGTCGGTGGTACTTTAACATCGTGGCCCCGGATTCCGGCCCCCCTGATTCCCGGCCACCCTGCACACAGTATATTCACACCAAAACACACCTCCTTTTTAATAGCTCATATTAAATCCAAATTAAATCCAATAACCCTAACCCTAAACTTAAAATATAATATTTTAAGTTAATCTTTTTATGATAATATTAAATCAGTATTTTATATATTATAAATATTTTAAATATATTTTTATTATAGAATTTATAAAATATAAAAATATTAAAATTTATACATATAATATTAAAATTTCTTAATAAATATTATTTCTTTTGATTTTAATATATTAATTAAAAGTTCATTTAGTAAAAGTTGAAATATATAATATAAATATAAAATAATATTAATTTAAAGATTATTTATAAATAATGATTTTTTTAAAGTTATATAAATATTTTTAGATTTTCTTTATAAAAAGTTTATATAAAAAACTCAAATTTTAAAATATAATACTAAATGAATTCTTTTTAAAGATAATTTTTTAGTATTTTTATAATAAATATAATAAAATGAATATTAATAAAAAATTAAATTTTTTTTTAAAAAACACATTTTTAAATAAATAACTTTCATTAAATATTAATGTGTTTATAGAAAATATTAAGAATCTTTAATATTTTATAAAAGCTATATTTAAAAACTTTTTTAACTTTATTATACTTAGAAATATTATATGAAAAAAATTCTTATGTTATAAGTAAAATATTATATATATATTAAGGATTCGGGTTTTTAAGTATTTTATTTAGATTTATTATAGCTTGTTGAAATGTTCGAGTTTGTGTGGGAAAGGCGGCCGGAATCCTGGCCGATGATATTACCCACGCCCTCTGCGTCTTTCTGGGTCATGCGCCCGTCATATAGATGGACCCGACGGGCGATGCGTTGCTGGCCCTTGGTCGGGCCCTGGGTGGCAATCTGCGCCGCCAGAGACATGTTCTTTTTGTTGACCATGTTGGAGTTTGCGTGCTGCGGATATGAAGTGGAATGGAGTTGTAGATTGTAAGGTTGTCTTTTTGGTGCGTTTTTGACAGGTTTAGAAGAAAGGCCTCGTTGATGGCCTGGACTGAAGCCGCTGGTATTAAGTGCAATTTCTTGGGTATTAAAATCTAATACCTGTCGAGCGTAGACGGCGTCTTGCTAAGGTGTATTAACTAGATGGCGCTTGGGACTTGGCGCCAAGTCAGCAACCAGTCACGTACTTAACGTGAGTCACTCTCTAGCAGCAAGCAATTATGCGAGGATGTACCTAATGCGCAGAAGTCTACTGTTCTAGATATTCTGGCTTAATCTATGCCAAAGTGATAATCACTTAGCTCAACGAGGGTGGGATCGTTCATAACAATCGTGGCGGCGACATGCGCACGGCCAAACCTACCTAGGTATGGCTCCTGGTAGCCCTGGGAATCATGACAAATATTGTGATTCCTGCAATTTTTAATTTCAATCGGGTTCCTGAACCGCTATAGATCTTACATAGTACCTGGAGATCACATCCTGGATAGAAGTATCCCGATAACATCGTCGGCCAGGATTCCGGCCGGGCCCCCAATTCCGGCCGCCTTTCCCACACAAACTCAAACATTTTAACAAGCTATAATAAATCTAAATAAAATACCTAAAAACCCTAACCCTTTATATATATATATACTGT
>NQMI01000217.1:32497-45065 GCA_002270565.1 Stenocarpella maydis | reverse complement strand
CTGAAGAAACCTATGTTTGATTTATGGGGCAGATACTAGTGAAAATAGGCCAAGAGGGAGAGCGAGAGGATAAAACCTCCATATATACAAAAAGGCACACGTTCTGCTAGAACCCTAATCAGATAACTACCCTAAGAGAAGCGTGGAAGGCAAGAAGAGGAGCCCCTAATGCAATAGGAGAGTTATAAGGGAAATAAAGGGTGCTAAAAAGGAGAGGCAGAAAAAGAGGGCATAAGAAATAGTTTCATAATATATATATATATATATCTAATAGATATAAATTTATAGGGTATAAAAAGATTGATTCTCTAGGACTAGAAATTTCTCAAAAGCAATGCAGGAAGGCCTCTTCTTATAGCCTTAGAGGGGGGGGGGATGCTAAGGCTGGTTTTCCTCTAGATTCCGAAACATGCTGGTTCCCCTAGGCCCCGGAACAATATTACTAATACCTTTAAGGAAATATAGACTAAAATAGCCCTCTTAAAGTAAGAAAATGCTAAGCTTAAGGCTTATAATAATGCTTAAAAGGGTATAAAGAAATACTATATTATTCCTAACCCTAATAAAATATTTTTAAGTATTTATAAGATATTAAGCCAAAGAGGGTCTATTAAGACCTTAAAGAGAAGTTTTAATCTCTAGAAGATATATTTAATGAAGAAGTATTTAAAGGTCTTAGTAACAAGAGATTAAGTGATTAGGCTAAGGGGGATATTCTAGTACTAATTATTATAATATCTAAGTGTTGAATTAAGCAGCTGGCTAGATATATAGATTAGCTATCTTATAAGCTTCAACTTGCTATATAAATCAACTCTTAATACCAAGTATTGAGTATTTTATGTGCATCGTGAGTTTGGGCAGTTTGTATATGGCTCCTCGTTCTACTGGTAGGGGTGTTCCACTAGTGGGGGTCAGATGGTATTTAGCAGCGGCCCAAGTCACTGCCGGCTTGTCTACTTGGGAGAAAACAAAATTGACCGTTCATCAAAACCCAAGAATAAACCACGGAGATTGAATTGTAAAGGCCCCGGACATCTGGAAATTCACACCCAGAGTCCGAGGCCACACCGTGGGTATTACCGGTGGGACCCGCGCTCACGCCCCTGCCAGACCCGCCAAATACATTCTCATGAAGCCTCCCGAGGTCTTCCAACAACGCAAGCTCATACAATGCCTAAGCCAATCACGCAATACAAGCACCTACCGCCATACCTCTCGCTAATGGTATTTATAAATCAGCCTTATGTGAATAAATGAAGGAGTTGGGCTGCATTACTTAGGTATACTTTCTGACTCGCTATAGTGCGTAGCCTGTATCTGTCTACAGCTTGAGCCTTTAGCTGTTTCTAAGGCGTGGATCTCTGTGCTCTTGATAAATTAGATTACTGGGTTCCAGACGAAGCCACGAGGGACACCACAATCAATATGTTTTCAATCCTTAAACGACGATGGCGGCCGAGATGACGGCCAATACAGCAATATGCGGCTTGAGGTTGAATTGATAAAATACATGCAAGGAAACTACAGTTGAAACAAAGGAAACAGATAAACTAATCCAAAGCGTGCCATCGATGACAACATGACTAGAATGAAATGGTAGATTGTCGAGCCAACCTCGAAGGCCGCCACGTAAACTCCTTCGAATTGTTGAAAATGTTCATTTTCCACATGCCATCGGATACGGTGGAAGTCATCCGGGCACATTGACGCATGAACCATAAGCCATAGAAGGGGGGGGGGGTTGGTATAATACGGGTCCAGGCTCTCTTAACAAAGCCCTGCCATTGAGATAGGAGTTTGTTGCTGCAAGCCCAACCTATTCGTTCCCCCACCCCCCCTTTTAGTCAAAAGGTTGGCTTGGGTAGTCCTGGTACGCACAGACCTTTGAATCGTTTACACCCTCGCCTCCGGCCCTGTTATGTATTAACGGTTTGCTACGGTCCTTAATGCCCCATGGTAGCCTATCGAGGTCTAAAAACCACGACACGCGGCTTACAAGCGGGGAGTCCCCGCCGGGGGGGGGGGCCGGGGACGCGTGGTAGCCGGTGGACAACACGAGAATAAAGATGCTTACATGTGGGGTTTGATGTTGGTAGGATCTCTGCAGTTGCCGTAAGAGGCAACAACATTCCATCCCCAGGGTGTGAATTGCTGGCCAGACACGATGTTGTCTTCACTTTTACTCCTCGGGCCGGCCTTGCAACAGTACTTTCTGATAAAGGAGAGGACATTCGCGATTTCCTGGCCATTGACGGTAATCGGATGCTTATTATCCTGTAAGACCTTGTAAGCATTTTATTTCCTGTTCCTAATGCTCGTTTTCTTCGTTGTGCGACGCACAGAGGGGCATAAAAAGAAACTGATAAGTGCGGCAAGACATACATTGCAAACATAAATAGCGCTTGTGTCCCAGCAATGTACGCGATTGCATTCCCCAGCCTTTACCTGGTATGAGTCGGCCGCTAAGTTTTCCTGACATATCTCTAACGAGGTCGTTGACTTTGGTATAGGCGGCGTTGGGAAAACGACCACAGATCGCCCTGCCTCTGTGTACTTTTCTCTGCTCGAGCAGGGGGACGCTCCCGTCAATCTCGACGCCTTTGGCTTGTAAGTTGGCGTGCGTAGGACACCGGAACAGCAGCCGTGGCAAGGCCAATGCACATGGCCTGTAAGAGGAGGGGGCCGGAAATTGTGATCTTCATTGGTCCAAATGTGTAAGTGGGTGAATAATCAATGGTAATAGTGTTTGGAGGGATGTATTGGCAAGTAGTTTGGAATGTGCTGAACTTGTAACAAAATATTAAGAAATGATTCCACAATACCAGTCGGGTAGATTCCTGGTCCATATAAGTCGCAGCACCGTTTCACGCACTACCCCCTTCCCGCACATCCGGTTTTAGACGCCGATTTCTTAACTACCCCTACTATACTTGATGATTCTGACCTCTATTTAAATGCTATATTCTCATCAATTATACCGTTTGAATTCTCATCCTCTTCTCTATCCTTGAGTATGCCTTATATCTTTATTTCATAATACCTAGCTGCCGCTACCAACCTCCTTAATGGGATGTCCTAACAATAAGCGTCTAGAGACCACTATGTTTCCAGGTATAGCCTATGCTATTGCCTTTAAGGAATACCCACTCGTGAGGAGTATAATTCAACTTATTAGAAGCTATTATATACTTAGGAGTCAATTTTGGCTAACTTGGCCCTTCTTTAGGGCTGTTTAAGCTATCCCCTGTTATATATGGCTCTCTAGCGCCTTATAAGCTATATTGCTAATGATGCTATTCCTAACGTTGCTAACTACTACCCACTGGGAAAGAATTGGATAATATAGTTCCTAATGAGAATTCCCTTAATAAAAACCCTTAAGGCTATATATATTAAATATAGATGTATAAATGCAGCTATATATAAGAATATTGACCTCTTTTTTAACTGCCTTAATGAACCTGAGCTTCTTGATATTCCTCTCAAATCGGATCATGTAATGGAGAGTAGGGCTTAGGAGCAGTAATGGGAGATATCTTGGATATGGTTTTTTAGGCGTTAAGTGATTAAAAAAAAAAAACAAGGCCGTTAATGCATAGATTATTAATTAAAGGCATTAATGGGCTATACTGCGCTTAGCTTCTCGGTTAGTTCTTAGGGGCAATGATTAGTACTAATAATAATATTGCTTAAGTAGAGACTAGGGAATTGCCAGAATAGTTATTATAAACTTCAGAAGTAGCTAGATGAATAAGTAGTATCTTCTATGCTTACAATAATATTTAGCGCTAGAAAAGAACTAGCCTCTAATTCTTATAAAGGCTCCTCTAATGCGGTAAGCCGTGCAGACTACTAAAGAGGTTATATAGTATGCTTTAAATAGTTAGGCTGTATTTCTGCCGCTGGTGATACTTTATATTTTTAAAGCCCTTGATCTAGTATATTCTCTTGTAAGAGTAATATTATTAGAAGTTTAGCGCCCTCTTGTAATTATATGCTAGTAGTAGAATTATAAAGGGAAGTCTCTTACGCCTATCAAAAGTCTTAGAATAGCATTATAAAGACTACTATTATTAAAAAGGTATGGGTTATAATAGGAATTTAGCCTAGGGACGAAATAAAGGTAAAAAACTCTTAACTAGTAGCTAAATATAATACTATTATTTATCTAAGTAATTTAGTGGCTAGAATGATCTACATGGCCTCGGTATACATGGCTAGGATTTTGGATGGGTCACTTATTGCAATACGAGTGGGTTGTTGTTGTTGTATTTCTCTCTGTCTCGATTAGTGGGTGCAGTGGGCGTGGCCCGCCAGCTATCTCGGTCTTATATAGAGGGTAGTGGTTGCTTAGTAAGCAACTACGCCTTCTGGCTACAGTACGGTGCCTGTAGCGATAGCCCATGTTGCTGTTGCACATACTATGCCACACTAAGTAATTAAAGAAATACTATTCCTCTAGGATATTATGGTCATTTAATCCGGGAATTACTATATGTTGTATGTATAAATCCCCTACTATTGCCTTCTCTTCGTAAGGTCTTAGAGGCTTGCATGAGTAGCACTGGCTATGTCATTATAGCGAAATCCGTCCGTTAGCTGCTTGGAGCAGCAGGAGCTGAAAGAAGAGGAAGGGTGTCTGGAACTGAAGCGTCCTTAGTTGCGCCTTTAAGAAGAGAGGGCTAGATGCTCTGAAGGAGAGGCCCCTGAGAACACTGAAGACGCAGGTTGGGATTGACGATAGGTGAGGGAAAGGTATGCATCACGCCTAGAGGCGAGAGTTTGTCTGATATAGCTCAAGTTTTGAGAAATGAGTGAATAGGTGGGTCTTAGGAGGTTAAAACGTGCCTGAGCGGGTTGCCGTGAAACAACGGTGCTGCGACTTACCTGAGGGATAACTTTCGTAGAGAGCATAAAGCCCCCTCGTACTAAGTAGGGATCAAAGGCACGGCACGGCCCCGTAATCCCATCAATGATATGAGTAACGGCCCTGCAGTGTGCGATGCGCTGAGCGGCTTCAGACGGCTTCATCCTTCAGGTCCTGCTCTGCTCTCCTGAAAAGGCTCCTCCGCCTACAACTAAAAACATCAGGTACCACTGCGGCTTCTCACTCGTCTAGGCCGCCAGCTGAGCTGGGTCGGGTGGATTCTAAGCCTCGAAATCGCCAAATCTCGTCTGTAATCGAATAGCGCCTGGGAAGTCAGTGACATAAATATCTACAAATTTCCAAACTTTGAACGGTCAATTTAAGAAACTCCAGGTCATTGCTGACTGGTGCTCGGAAGAAACGAGGAGAGCCCCCCCCTGGTCAATACCCTTACCGCATCAGGCACTATAGATGGCCTATTCGCAGCGGCGCTGCGCGCCCACCGCAGCGCCTACAACGCTCCCGTCGCCTCCTCAAATTCCTCTCTGTCGAAGCAAGTATCTCCCACGCACTAGCTACTCGCTCCAAGCCTCCACAGCCGCCTAAAAGTGCTAGGTATCTCCCCCTGTAGGACTCTGGTGGGTTTAAAGGTGGCGGTAGTCGTTATGCTTCTGATGCGTTTACTGTAGTTCCTTCCCTTCGTTGCCTCGGCTTCCACAGAAGCGAATAGCTCCTCGAAAGAGGCTCGAAGCAGCGCAAAAGAAGAGAGTCTGCACTGCGTTGGCCCACGTGACAAGCAAACAGCACTCCTCGAGCCTTTCTGCCAGCCAGCGGGAGAAGGTCGCGAGAGCGCTGAAATACAAGGATAGCCACCCAAGACGAAGAGAGCGCGATACAATGCTAGCGGCGGCTTCAGTAGGGGGCGTGCCATTTTGAGGATGTGAGGAAGAAGAAGCCTTATTCGCGCTGCGTGGGCGCGCGCGTGAAGACGAGCATTTTATAGTGGTCTGTGCGGTACAGGGGTAATTTTACCAGGGGGGGGCTCACTCTCGTTCTTCCGAGACAGTGGAGCCCCGAGTCAGGTTGCATCGGATCCAAGCATGCATATATGGACTTGCCTTCCCACATATGATATTCACGCGAGCGACATTGAATTCCGCAGATTCAGACGATCTCGTCAAACAGACCGTGAGTATTTTACATCGAGGCATTTATAAAGCACCCATTCCTAGACAGCCGTATTATCCTGGTATCGTTAGATACTAGGGACTTGAAAAGATGTTTAACTGGAACAACTGTAAGATGCATCCAAGCGTTTTCCCCTTAGATCCCCCTCCTCGGTAATGAAATGGCTGGTGTTGACTATCAAAGTCTGCACGCAATGCTCCTCTAGAGGCGACACCCAGCTGTGCGGTGACTGTCCGACAACATTTGTTATCCGGGCTCTGGCTGTTTATATCCCCTCCGCGCACAACGCATGCATATAGGAAGCAGTATTAAAGTTGCCCAGCAGTACTCTGGATGTGTTCAGTACGAACAGCGCTGGTGGCATGATCACCCTCAGTATCACCGCTGATACGTCTGCCACCTCCACAGGCGCTGTAAAAACAACTAAGGCCTTACAAGCTCCCAGTTTCTGAGTCTCGGGTCCAAAGCCACAAGTTCCACGGTCACAATCTCACAGGGTCTAGACAAATCTGTGGATAACACTGAGGCGCCCGCGGCTAGTGGGGGTGCCTTAGTGACGGTACGTCCAAGCACAAGTCCCCTGACTGTGGTAATTACAGGCTCGTTTGTTGCAACCTGCTCTGAGTCCATAGAGACTTTTACTCTACCGCAAAAGTGGTGCACGACATACACTACCATGAATGGTTTTAAGGACCAGGTTGAAACATGCACTGAACTGCCCCCGTGGTGGACGCCATATTTTCCAAAGCCAACAGATTCCTTCCGATGCATGGTCATGAAATGAAGGGTCAGAGCCGTAAACTCCTTTATACGGCAGAACCAGGCTTCTGGATATGAGACCTCGCCCCAGAAGCCTGCAAAAACCAAGGTCTTGCCATGGCAATAAACCCAGCCCGACTTTCAGTCCTTTACGCATACCAACAACACCCAGATTGGTGATCAAGTCAGGGACCATACGCCGCGAAGTGGAAGGTCCGGCTCCGCATCTCCTGCACAGCCATCCGATAACCCAAATGCCATCGCAGGGAGTACTAAGTCAATGGATTCCCTACTCTCAAATCACGCCCCTGTGTTCTTCGCCGTCGGGAGGAGCTAGTGGAGTTTGGAGCAAGCCTTTGGTACAAATTCCGACGAAAAATGGCAGCTGTGCTTCTGCCTCGGCAGCGCCTGAAGCGACTGAGTGGCGAACGAGAAAGATTGATTGGGCAGAAGTATGTATTGTCCTGATTGGGATTGATTTGTTGATGGTGTGCCTATAGCAACATGTATCAAACGCTTCTCAGCCTTTGTGGCGGCAACTAGACATTTGATCCTCGAGTTACCCTGTAAAGTTACACTGGGTGTCATGTAGACTCACGTCAAGCTTGCGATAATCCCAATCGGGCAGCATAACTCTGATTCACAGAATGATTACTAAATTTAGAAATTTCATAATTTAGGAAAAATGAAGTGATACGGAACATCTTGAAACAGGATATTTGGGGACGGGGAGAAATTAGGAGACAACTAGTGTACATAGCGTTGAAGATCCAACATGTTCTTTGATAGTCTCTGGACGTGCACTCTTCAATAGTAAAACTGGTCAAAATGATGCCTGATGAGCCCAAAGCTTCAATTGCAGATAGCCGTGTACGTTTTTTGTTCACGTTTGAGATTCTTCGTTTGTTATGTGCCGGGCTAATCGTGAATTTAGTGTGTACTGTGGAAGACCTTCGTCTAGCGTTGGTTACATGCTTATTGCAAGATCCTGAGGTCATCAATAGCTCCTCCAACTATATTTGGCTCTTGCAGCAGCATGCGAGGGGACTTAGTTAAATGGATTATCCTTGAATCAACCATCCGGCGCGGGATGGTGCCGGAACATCCACTCCGGTGAATAGTAGGTCATTTAGACGGCCTGATTATATCAAATGCGGCATACAAAGCGAAGATGAGACGTAACAAAAACAAAGGGAGGCGGAGGGGGGCTCAAAAGCGGCCATGATACCTTGGCTGTTAACAAGGTTTGAGCTCCTTGTCAACAAAAGATCAACACAGCCTCACCGATCGATCGCAGAGACCGACTCAAGACCCACATGATAGCAACAAATATACATTCAGCCATATGCAGCAGACCAGAAACGGAAGTTTATGCGCGGAGTTATTAATCATGTATGGATCATGTCGGGCAGGATCAACAGGTCCACCTTCAGCTCGACTGTAGTCCGTGTTACCTGTCATATTTAGGTAGAGTACCCCCACCCAACTGAGACGTGACTTGTGCATAATTGCATGAGGGCTTAAATTTTGCACTAAACAATGTAAATTATTAGAGAAATGCTAGCCTAAGGAAGAAAGAGAGAAATGAAACAGGCAAGGGGCACGCCTAGCACGCTTGGGCTATTGGTATAGGGCAGGAGAGGCTTAGCAATAAGGGGGCCTATAGGCACCCATGGGTCTAATCATACTAGCCCTTATACTAAGCCATAACCCTATTGAAATATATTTATGAGTTGATATTATTTTAATATATTTTATATTATAATATATTGAGTTATAAAAATATTAATAAACTTTAATAACTTTATTCTATATATAACTAAACCTAAAAGTAATATATATTATTTATAGTACATTTTAAATTAAAATGAAATTAATAAATACTTTTTTAATATTTTTATAATAATGATATATTTATTTATAAAAATATAATATAACTTATTAGTAAATCAACTATATTAGCAAGGAAATTAATTTTATAACATTTATTAAGTTTTATTAACACTAGTACCCTCATAAGGCTAATTAATTAATAAAAATTAGTATTAATTCGTATTGATTCGTATTAATTAGTATTAACTATACCTAATTCCTAATTTTTAAATAAATGTATTAATTTAAAAAGGTTAGGGTAAATATACGAGGGCCCTATAAGTATTAACGTTTTGAATAGGATAATTCTTTTTTAATACTAGTTATATCTCTAATTCTTATATTATTCTTATACTAAGCTACCTATTTAAATATTTAGTATATTAGCTTTTTATAATAAGAATATATATCTTATATCTTAAGCAAGAAAAATACTTTTAATAATTTAAGGTATTTAAAACTCTAATAAAAATAATGTGAAACCTATAAGAATATATAAAGCTAGTTAAATTTTTAATGTTTTATATATAATACTATAATATAGTATAGATAGCTTTTCTAAAGCCTATAAGAGCTATGCATTTAAGATAATAAAAGAAATTAAAAAAAGAAAGTTTTAATATTAATAGGAATTAAATCTTAAACATAAAGGTAATAAAGGCATCTTGTCCTTACTTACTTTATTTACTTACTTGAGTAAGCTACTTTTGCAACAAAGAAATGGGTATATAGGTATTATTAATAAAGCTATCTATCCTATACTTAAAGTTAGAGAAGTAAGAATGAGCGAATTAAAGGGCTTAAAATAAATCTTTTTACTAAATATTAATATTTACTATAGAAATATATAAAATTCCTTAATAGTTAAGCCTCTTATTTTATTTTTTACTATTTAATTAACGTTTCTACAGTAATATAAGTAAGTATATGTTTTTGAAAATAAATTATAAATTATTTAAATGTATTTAAATTTCTATAAGAGAGACTTAATATCTCTTAGTTGCTTTCTTTTCTTACTTAGGGTATATTTTATAAATAGGTTCCTTAAAGCCTATAAGAATCATTTTTGAGAATAATGAAAGAAAAATAAGGATAAAAAAAGAGAATTTAATACTAATGGGAATTAACCTTAAGCCTTTATAATAATAGCGTCTCGCTCTTACTTGCTTACTTTACTTACTTACTCTAGCAATCTGCCTTTACTATAAAGACTACCTCATACTTAAAGTTAGAAAAGTAACAAATAGCTAATTAAAAGGCTTAAAACTAAATTTCTTATTAAATATTAATACTATATAAATTTCCTTAATATTTAAGTTTTTTATTTTATTTTATTTTTACTTAATTAGTGCTGTTATAATAAAATAAATAAATATATTTAATAAAGAAAACATTTTATCATATTCTAATGTATTTAGATTCTGATGAGAGAAATATAATATTTTTCAGTTATTCTATTTGATATCTAAGGTATATTATTATTGTAAGAGAATAATATATCAAATAAATTAATTATAAAGTCATGAGATATTATATATTAATACCTATGAACTCAACTGAATTAAAAAACCAAGTACTTGTTAAATATATTATTAATTAAAATACTTAAATCTTCCGTTATTCCTAATATAAAAAATATAAAAAGTCCTTTATTAGTATTATATAATACGTTATAAATGTATAATATAACCTAAAGTCTGGATTTAATTATATTTATAATTATTAAAACGCTCTTTAGAAAGATTTAAAGATTATTAAAACCTAATTTAAGTATATTAATAATGTAAATTAATAATATATATTTTATATCTTATCTTTCCAAATATAACGGTTACTGAAAACCTCAAGCATTCTTTTAAAACTATATTTTACATAAATATAGCTATTTACTAGGTAAATTATATATACTTTTTAAGCTTCTAGGTCTCTACTACTCAATAGATATTCTTCAAAAACTTCTATAGTTTCTGTATTTTCTTTAAAGATATCTCTTTATTCTTTAAACCTGTATTCTTTAAATCTTAAATTTATTTAAAATATCCTTTATAGCTTTCCAAAGTAATTATTAGTATATCAATCTTAGCCAATAAAAAGTAGTTACCTAATATATTATAATCCTAAAGCTTTAGTATTACTCTTACTTTAACTTATATTTAATTATTATATTAATTATTTATTTTACCTTTATTTGTGTAATAACTCTATTGATATATAAGGAAGTATAATTATTATTCTTTAGCAAGCTATAGTTCGTTTTAACTTATAGGGAAGTAGCTATATAGACTTAATTAAATTAAATTAGTCTTAGTAATTCTTAGGGTTATAGAAGTAAATGTAGATTAATAAGGCTAGCATGCCTACAAAGGCAAAGATACTTAATTTAACTCAAGCAGGCCAGTTCTCTATTAAGGGTCCTTGCTATTTATCAGCCACTATTTAATAGCTAGTATCTCTAATAAGGCCTAATAGGGGTCTATATAGTACTTTAAATATCTATAGTAAGCTTACTTCTAGGCTACTTAGCACTAGTAGTATAATAAGCTCTAATAAGTTATCTCTTCTTCCTTTAGACTTATTTTAAGTCCTTATTACTTTATAGTTAGTAATTCCCACTTGCTGCTTCATAACCCTTGCTACTTTATAGTATTTATAGCCCCCTTATTACTTTATAGCCCTTATAACCCTTACCGCTTTATAGTTATTGCTTTATAGTTACTGCCTTATACTTACTGCCTTATACTTACTGCTTTATAGTATTTGATGCTTTACCTCTTATTATCTAGAGCTCTTATTACTTTATAGCCCTTGTAGCTCTTGCTACCTTATAGTTGCTACTTTATAATTATTACTTTATAATTACTACCTTATAGTTATTACTTCATAATACTTACTACCTTATTTTTAATATGTATAGCCCTTAGTAATATATAGCCTTTATTACTTTATTGTTCCTACTTTATATCATTTACCTCTTTTTATAACCTTATCCTGAGGGTTTTACTTTTTTAATATAGTTTGATTATATTTCTAATATATTCTTATAGCTTTAGGTATTTTACTTAATATTTGACTTTAATAAAAGATGTTTAAACTTAAAGTCTTTAAAAAATAATATTTATATATCTTTTATATTACTTTTAGGTACTCTTTTAACAATACATTTATTTAATATCAAAGTAGCGAGCTTTAATATAAAAGAATACATACTATTAAACTTAATAAGTTTTAAATTTATTATTATAAAATAATATAATTCCTTAAAGTTATAAGCTCTTTAAATAGTAGCCTTATAATATTCTTAAGAAATATTTCTGATTCTTATTATTGAAAAAAGGCCCTTAAGTATATATTTTAGTTTTAAGTAAATACTGAATAATTTGATAGTTTCAATGATTATATAATATTATTATGACTCTTTCATTAGGTTTCACATAATAACTTTGATTAACTATATTTATAATTTATATTAAATTATATTTACTTTATATTTAATAATAAGTTCTCTATTAAAGGTATTAAATATTAATCTTAACAATCCTAATATTATAAAGATTGTATTAAATTTTAACCTTAAGCTTTAAGAAATATCTCTATTTATTAATTAAGATATTATTGTATTAACGTAAAGGCTCGTTAATTGCAATAACATTAGTATTATTAAGTAAGAATATATTTAAAGTTAATAGTTCAATTAATATTATAAGGATACTTTTTATAACTTTAGTTTTAAATATTTCGAAATTTAAGGCTAAAATAATAATTATATAATATTTATATATTCATATATTCATATATAAATAGAATTCCCAAATAAAATTATTTATTATAATGTTATTTAAGGATTATATTTGAAATATAACTTTAATTAATATTTTAATT
>NQMI01000217.1:0-28118 GCA_002270565.1 Stenocarpella maydis | reverse complement strand
ATTTAAGTATTTAGTTCTACTAATTAGATAGCCTTATAGCTTTTAATTATACCCTCTTTATAAACAAGTATCTTTATATACTACAAACTTAGTTAAGTATTACCTCTATGCCACTTTACTTATATAAACCCTATAGGATACTTACTAAAACATATAAAGGTTTAATATAATTATTATATTTTAATAAATCTTAATTAGAACGGCTATATATATAACTAAATAAGTAATAAAAAGATATAATATTAACTACCTTTTCTAATAATAAATAGGCCTAAATTATAAGTACCCAAGAGATAGCCCTATAAATTAAAGCCCTCTAAGAGGAAATTAATTATCTCTATATAGTTTAATAAGCCAAGGCTTATAAAATAAAAAAGCTTAGCTCCTATAAAGGAGATAAGAGAACCCTCTAAGGATTTCTTGTTTAGTACTTTGCTTACTTTAAGCACTATAAAATTTAGTTTAAAAGTAATTAAAATAAGATTATTTTCACTAAATATTACTTTAAGGAAAATGCCCTTACTGAATTTAAACACAATTTAGAGACTATTTAGGAAATACTAAGAAGGACTAAGATAATAATACTAAAACTATTAATATAAGATATAATAACTTTAAATAAGCGATAAAAGATACCTTTAGCAACCTAAATGAGGAATACAAAACCAAATAATAGCTTATATAATTTAGATAGTAAGGCTTAATTTCTAAATATACTACCTATATTAGCTAGGGTAATAAAGCACTTAGAAGCTAATTCTATAAAGGACTTAAAGAAGATATAAAGGACAAGCTTTCTAAGGCGGATAGACTTAAGGAACTTATAAAATATATTGCTATACCTATATATATTAATAATCATTCATTTAAATAATAATAGAAGTAATAGCATAAGAATCCTAGAAACTAATGGAAGCCCTAATACTAACCAAATAATGAAAAGAGGTACTACTATAAAGGCAACTTCTATAGCCCTTTATAATAATAATAAGGAACCACTTATAATACCCATCTAGGACCTATAGAACTTAATGCAGTATAATCAAGCCCTAATAATAGTTAGAAGTACTATAATTATAGAAAGATAGGATACTTCTCTAAGAAATAGTACTAGCCTAGAAAATATTATAGAAACCTATCCTAGAAGGATATTAATAAGTTAATCTAATTATATATTAGGAATAAACTAAGTAATATAGCTATTCATTTAATAAGGAATACTTATCTGATGAATTTGTGCTATAGAATAGCATTCAGTTCAGCGTGTGTGTGTTTCGGCAGGGTCGCAGTATGGTGCTCTGAGGCGAATTGGGACGATTGACAATGGTCTGGACAACTTTGTCTTGAATTAAGTTGGGCTTCTGTAAGCCCTCCTTATATACCCTCCGACGTCGTCTCACCCCTGGGCACGCTGCGGTAGGCTCTGGTGCAAATTTGCAAATGCCGGAAAATTCGCCCTTCCAACACACCATCTTTGGTTCCAAGCAACCAGCCAACCATAGCCCTAGCAATGCCCAAATTAAGTACATATAAACTTCAGAAATCAAGCTATCTAATGCACTAAGTTATATACTTTTTGGGTAAGAAATAAGGGTAATGCAGAGGTCTGAATTAAGGTGCAAATGCAGGCCAAAATAATCGACTTACGGCCACCAAACTCATCTTGCGTCACGCACGCACTGGGCGTACTTAGCGAAAATCGCCTGACTCGCAAGTCTAGGGTAACTCCTTGCTAAAAAGTCTAGGGTAACTCCTTGCTGAGCGGTTCCGTTTAACAACCATTATAGACTTAGTACTATAAAAAGTATAAAAGTAAAATATAGAAATAAAGGAGTAATTAATATAGAGACTAATTACCTATTTATCTTAATTTAAGGATATACTACTTGTATAAGTCTAGATATCACAAATACAGCACATTATAAACTAATCCTAGGACTTCTATAACTATATACTATAAATCTTTGAATTAATTAGACTATTACCTAAATCTTTTAAATTAATACTATTCCCTAAGAGAAGGTTACAATTAATGGTATCGGAAAGAGTTATATTATTAAGGATAGTAAATAGATAATACACTTAAATAGACCCATAGATATATCTATAAGCAAGCAGGAGACCTAGCTTAAGAAAAGTAGAGGAGGATTAAACCTCTTAAGTACTTTATAGAAAGCCTAAAGTTAATTAAAATATTATTACTCCTAGAAGTAAAACAATAGTTTACTATAAACCAACCCCTAGAAACTCCAAGTAACTAATTAATATACTACATGATGGTAATAGATATAGTAATACCTCCTTTATTTAAGAGAAGAAAAAATAAAGATAAATATAGATAAACTAGCATAAATACTATAAGAATATTATAAATTTAGGAAATTATTTAAGGAAAACCTTAATATAATATTACTATAATACATATAATAGGATTATAAAACACCCTTAGAATTAGGAATTATACTATAATTTAAACCTATTTATAAACTTAACAAGGAATAACTTAAGGTATTTAGGAAATACCTTAATAAGAACCTTAAGAAAGGATTTATTAAACTTTTATAGTCACTAATAGGATACCTAATCCTCTTTATACTTAAGAAGAATGGCAAATTATAATTATATATTAATCATTAGGAACTTAATAATAATATAATTAAAAACTAATACCCCCTTCTTCTTATTAAAGAACTTAACAATTAACTTAAAAAAGCAAAGTGGTTCATAATATGTAACCCAAAGTATAAATATAACCTATTTAAATTAAAGAAGGAAAAGAATGGAAAATAGCATTCAGAATATATTATAAATACTATAAAATAATAGTTATACTTTTTAAATTAACTAATATACTAGCTTAATTTCAAGAAATAATTAATTATATTCTATATAAATACCCAGATATTTGTTAGGACCTATCGTGCCTGCCAGGGCGTATCATGCTGCTCCGGCAGGAGCCCCAGTATCAGGACTCCACAGAGGGGGCCTTCCCTGATAACATGCCGGCCGAAAGCCATTCTCGTACGCATCGAAGAAGAAACGATAGCGCAGCGAGTAAGCCAGAATGCGTTAAAAGCCGGTTATAAAAGAGGGAAGTTTGGCTGGCAGAAAGAGGAAAAAGGAGGAGGGAGCAAGTTTAGTTGTACCTATTGCTGCGAATATACTGCTTCTGCGCTACTATCCCACTGCTCTGCCGCTGCGTGTACCTATTCACTCTGCTTGTATTCAACAACCCTTACAATATTTTTATTATTACCTACCTTAATAATATTCTTGTCTTCTTAAACAATTTTAAGGATTATAAGAAATATATTAAATAGATATTATAAACTCTTGAAGATATGAACCTTCTTATAGAACTATAGAAATCTAAATAGTATTCTTAAAACGTTAACTACCTTGGATATATAATTAAATTAGGGAAGATTAAGATGCAAAAAGGTAAAGTCAAAGCAATTAAGGAATAGCTAATGCTAACTAATATTAAGACCATTAGAGCATTCCTTAAATATATTAACTTCTATACATTGTTTATAATATAGTAATATTATAAAATTTTTTGTAGACCTTATAAGAATGATTTTATATTTAAATAAAATGAAATAGAATAATAATCTTTCTAAATGGATAAAGATAAAGTTAAAGAAGACTCTATATTGGAAATATTAAACCCTAAAAAAGAATTTAAATTCTATATAAATGCCTTAAATAACACTATAGGTAGAGTACTCACCTAGAAAGATAACTAAAGCAGAACATATATTATTGGAAACTTTAGCAAGATAATAAACCAGATTAGAAACTAAGTATACTATATTAGATAAGGAATTTATAGTAATAGCACATGTATTTTAAGACTGGTAATAGTACTTTATTGAAATTAAAAAATAGATTAAAAATCTTATAACGTTTATAATGCCTAAGACTCTTGATAAATAATAAATCAGATGAATAGAGTTATTATTATAATTTAATATTAAGGTTATTTATATAGATGGAGTTGAAAATGCTAAAGCAAATATATTTAACAGAAGACCTAACTACTGAGATACAGATTTACTTATAAAATAAATAGTATTTGAAACTTAGGAAGATGGAAGCTTTCTTCTTAATTAAGAACTTGATGCTATAATTAGAGTTAACTTCTAAGCCTAAATAACCGCTATAGATCTAAAGGAATAAAATAAGTTAATCCAGAAAATACATAAAGCACCAACATATAGCTACTAAAGAATTATAGCAACTACCAAAAGGATTTAGTAGAACTACTAGATCTTTAACCTTAGGGAAAAGGTTAAAATATCATTAGCAAATGCAACTCATATAATAAAAGCAAGGTCTCCAGATATACACCATATAAACTATTAAAGCCCCTACTAGTACTTATAACTATATAGTCATCCATTAGTCTACACTTAATCATCAAGCTACCTCTGTTGAATGGCCTTTGCCATATGACTGTTGGTACGTACGTACAGTGGTTGTCGAACTGGTTCTGTTATTCGATGATCTATCTAGGTTCTGAAACGAGGGAGGGGAAGCACACGGTAGGGGCTTAAGGCCTCCGTGCGGTACCTAGGTGGCTGACTAAGCGACCTCGTCCCCATACTGATGTGCGATCCTAAGTGCTATTCCAACAACCTCTCTTATAAGAACCCTTAACTAGGGTACTATATAACAGCATCCTAATAATAGTTTCTAGACTAAGCGAATATACATACTTCATATTATATAAGGAAGCTAGTATAGTAGAAGAATTTATATATATATTCCTATAAATCATTATAAATAATTTTAAAAAACTATATGAAATGATCTTAAATAAAGTTAAGCTCTTTATATTACACTTCTAGAAGTTACTAGGGAGGTAACTCATAGCAAACTATAAGCTCTTAATAATAGCATATCTATAAATAGAGATATAAATAAAATAAATAAATTATATTATAGAATATTGACTTTTATACTTCATTAACTAGTTATAAGATAATTAGGTTAAGTTACTACTACTAGCATAATTTGCTTATAACAGTGCAACCTCCAGTATAACTAAATAGTTACCTTTATTTGTGCTCTATAGATATAAGCCTTAGGTATATTATAAGTTATTACTAGATGCTATACTAGTAGAATTAGAAGCATAAAAAACGATATAAATTAGATACATTTAATGAGATATTTAGAAAGACTTTTCTTCAAAAAGATGTAAACAATAAAATATATAAATTAAAAAAGAATTAAGTGATTAATTTCCCAAAAGAAAGATAAGGTCTACCTTATATGCTAAAATATTAAAACTAAGCAACCTAGTAATAAACTCAACTATAAGAAANCTAGCAAGGAGTTACCCTAGACTTGCGAGTCAGGCGATTTTCGCTAAGTACGCCCAGTGCGTGCGTGACGCAAGATGAGTTTGGTGGCCGTGAGTCGATTATTTTGGCCTGCATTTGCACCTTAATTCAGACCTCTGCATTACCCTTATTTCTTACCCAAAAAGTATATGACTTAGTGCATTGGATAGCCTGATTTCTGAAGTTTGTATGTACTTAATTTGGGCATTGCTAGGGCTGTGGTTGGCTAGTTGCTTGGAACCAAAGATGGTGTGTTGGAAGGGCGAATTTTCCGGCATTTGCAAATTTGCACCAGAGCCGACCGCAGCGTGCCCAGGGGTGAGACGACGTCGGAGGGTATATAAGGAGGGCTTACAGAAGCCCAACTTAATTCAATACAAAGTTGTCCAGACCATTGTCAATCGTCCCAATTCGCCTCAGAGCACCATACTGCGACCCTGCCGAAACACACACACGCTGAACTGAATGCTATTCTATAGCACATATTCATCAGAATACTAAAGAGAGATTTTTCAAATATCTAGAGGAGAGGGACCTAAGATATTATATAATAAAAGACCCAGATAAATACACTTAGTATAGTAAGATGAACCCAATAATGAAAGCTAATATAACTCTATATTACCATCTTTATATAAAGAATAAGAGGATATCTTAAAATAGTTTTAATAAATAGCCCGAAGAAGTATATTATAATTAGTAGTTAACTTAGGTTCTGGGTAAGCTTTAAATATATAAGAATTCCTAACTCTATTTAATATAATAGATTAGGAAGGCATTAATAAAATATAATAAACAGAAATAACTTATAGAGCACTTTCAGGGATAAAAGAGATAAAAAGGGAAATAGTATTATAAATCAATATAATAGCACCCTAGGGACCCATTCTAATAACTTGGGCCAGCAAAACAGATGCTATAATGCAGCCCTACAAGCACTTAACAGCAGAGTTAGCAAACTCTAGAGTTAGGGTCCAGGACCTATTAAACAGCCAGACTATAAGGGCTATATTCATAGTCTATATATTCCACTATAGTAACTATAGATATAGGCAATATAGCTACCTAAAGAGTTAGAATATATATATGGATCTAGTCATTACTATACTAAATAGCTTTTATAGAATAGACTTTTTAGTCGTTAATCTAAGTATTTAGTCCTACTGACTGGATAGCCTTACAGCTTCTGATCATAACCTCTTTATAAACAAGTGTCTTTATATACTGCAAACTCAGTTAAGTGTCAACTCTGCGCTGCTCTGCTAACATAAACCCTATAGGTTACCTACTAAACCCAATAAAGGTTTGGTGTGATCATTACATACATATACATATACACTAACCAGCTATATATATATATACATATACAAATATACATATATATATACAGATTTCTTTATATTAGTAATATTAAGAAAGAAACTAGTTACTTAATAAATTTTAAATAAATACTACTCTATAAAATAAAATTTAGTAACTAAAAAACTATATTTTTTATATTTTCCGTTAAATATTAAATAATTATGGTTCCTTTAATAGCACAAACTGAAAATTTAAGCTTTTTAGCTCATTTTTTTAAATCTAATGTATTAAATTTCATATTATCTAAATATTTAGATAATAATTAATAAAATACATAATTCAAATCAGAAAACTTTACTCTATATAACAGTATTTTCTTATATTTATTACATTCTTCCCCAACTATCTAATACCCTTATTAGTCAGAATTATATATATAAAAGATCTTATATATTATATATATATGTATTATTATAACTCTAACTATAACCTATTTGTTATAAACCTGCATTTATTGGCTGATGACTACCGCAGAAGGCAACCCTTATAGGCCACGGAACCACTCCCAAAAGAGTGCCCCAGCTGAGTCAGCAGTAAGCTGCCCCACCAGGGTGAGGGTTGAGGACCCACTGGATAAGGGTGGACCGATAGGACCGTCGGCGGTCCTGTTGATTATAGGGGTGGACTAATGAAGCTATCATTAGCCTAGGCGGTTTATTATTAATAATACTAAAGAGTTAGAATATATAAAAATATAGTTATTACTTATAATAGATAGCTTTTATAAAATAGACTCTTTAGTTATTAATCTAAGTATTTGGTTCATTTCTTAGATAGCCTTATACCTAGTGATTATTATTAGTTAAAATAAATATTACTTAATTACTATCTTATAATCTATTTTAAATATAAACCTTTAATCTCTTGAGGTTAAAAGAACTTAGAACTCTTTAATTATTATATTTTAATAACTCTTATTTATATATTATAATACAAACTTTAAGTAATATTATGTATTAACCCCTTTATAATATCTAAACCTAATGACCTCTTATAAGTAATAGATGTTGCTAATACCTAGGGTAGAATAAATAATTAATAACTCTAATAGCTAATTAATAAAGTTAATTACCTTTAGACTTTTATTAATGGGTAAGCCTAGTAGAATGATGAAATAGAATGACTTAAGAATGAAGTTATTACCCCATAGGCTACTATAAATATCATTAATATGCTTCTCCTAAGTAAAGAAAATGTTAAATTTAATAATCCAGCTACTTATAATAGGACCTCTAGGCAACTCCAAGCTCATCTAACCCAGGTTAGGGCCTACTAGCGCTTCCACCAACTAGATGAATAGCTAAAAGGAAAAAGGGTTATATATATGGCCTCCTTTCTAAAGGAAAGAGTCCTAGCTTGGTTTAAGCTCTATCTTATAAACTATATAAATGCTGAAAACTTTAAGGACTATAATAAAGAAACTCAGGAAATCTTTAGTAAATATAAGAACTATAAAGACACCCTAAAGACCTTCTTCTAGAACCCTAATGAGAAATAATAAGCTAAATGGGAACTCTTAAAGCTATAATAGAAGGGCTTAGAATTAAGCTATATTATAGAATTTAGAAGGATCTATATATAAATTAATTATACAAATAATATTAAGATCTTTTATATTTTATTAAAGACTTAAAGAGGAAGTAAAGAATAATTTAGCTAGATAAGATAGGCTTTATAATTTTCTATAATATATTAAGTTAGCTACTAAGATTAATAACTAGCTTTATATAAGATACTATGAAAAATAAAAAGATATTTCTTAGCTACTCTAATATAATAGTTATAAGTATAAACCTAATACAAGCAGGAAGTATTAGAAGCTAAGTACCTAGTAGGGATAACATAAAGGACTTATAGAACTTAATGCTACCTAGAAGAAACTTATAAATAAAAAGAATATTAAGAATGTTAAACGGAACCGCTCAGCAGGGCGTTAGCACTTCATGCAAGGAGTTACCCTAGACTTCGTGCAAGCAGTTACCCTAGACTTCGTGCAAGCAGTTACCCTAGACTTGCGAGTCAGGCGAATTTCGCTAAGTACGCCCAGTGCGTGCGCGACGCAAGATGAGTTTGGTGGCCGTAAGTCGATTATTTTGGTCCGCATTTACACCTTAATTACAGACCTCTATATTACCCTTATTTCTGATTCAAAAAATATATAACTTGAATCATTAGATAGCTTGATTTCTGAAGTTTATATTGAAAACGGGCCCAGAGGGGAGAGCGAGAGGACAAAACCTCCACACACACAAAAAGGCACACGTTCTGCCAGAGCCCTGATCAAGCAACCACCCCGAGAGGAGCGTGGAAGGCAAGAAGAGGAGCCCCTGACGCGATAGGAGAGTTATGAGGGGAATAGAGGGTGTCAAAAAGGAGAGGCAGAAAAAGAGGGCACAAGAAATAGTTTCACAGTACACACGTATATATCTGACAGATACAAATTCACAGGGTATAAAAAGATTGATTTTTCTAGGACTAGAAATTTCTCAAAAGCAACGCAGGAAGGCCCCTTCTTATAGCCTTGGAGGGAGGGGGGGGGAATGCCAAGGCTGGTTTTCCTCCGGATTCCGAAACATGCCGGTTCCCCTAGACCCCGGAACACNATACAATGATATTTCTCTCACATTTATTATATTTATATTATAATTTTGTATATATATTAAATTTGCAAAGGCTGTATACACAAATATATATACATATATATATATATATATATATAGACAAGGGGTCTTATATATTATTTATATACAAATATACTACATATCATATATATATACATATACTGTATATTCGTGTATTTGTTTATAATATATAAATATACATATACATTATCACAACTCTGCTTCTATTACTATACCCTAGAATAATATTTATTAAGTTGAACTTTAAATAAATAATATTAAATATAGCGTAAAGAATATTAATAACTGTATATATACATATATATTTATATTCTTAATTTATAGTACCTCAAGATTTTAAAAATAAGGTGAGTATTATTTAATATAAAGTATAATTTTCTTATTAAAGATTAGCCTTTTTAAAGTAATATTAATTTTATTCTAATTCTTTAAATTTATAAACGTAAGTAAATAATAATTAGTACTAATTAGTATTAAATTATATTAGTTATTTAGCCTTAAGTAAGTATTAAAGTAGCCTATAGTTAGTAAACTTCTTAAAAACTTACTACTTCTTAGTTTTAGTTGTTTCTTAATACTTTATACCATATATAACCAATTTAAATAAAGATTATTAAAATATATGACTTATATTAAATATTTATAAACTTCAATAAGTAATTTATAAAATTTATATTAAGAAAATAATACAAAAGTAATATTTATTTAATTTAATATATAAACCTATTATTTATAAAAACTATATAATTATAAGCTATAAGATCATTTAATTATAAGATTAAATATTTAAATTAGTAAGTAAAGAGTATATTTTAGAAAACCTACTTATTATATTAATAATTATATTTTTATAAATTTAACTTTTTAGCTAGTTTACTCGCTTATGGGGTAAACTTATAATTTATAATATAACGCTTAATCCGTTACTCGTTAATGTAGCTTATATAACTTATTTTTAAGGCTTATAAGCTAGACCTTAACCCTATGTATTTGCTAACTCTATGGTTTAATGCATGTGGAGCTAAATTATGGCATTTGTTTTTCATTGCCTGGGCTATTGAAACGGGTCCCTTGGGTGCTGTTGTGTTGGCTTATAACAGTGTGCTTGTGCGCTGAATCAGGGGTGTACTTGAAAGTGGGCCCATCCCGGTTATGTTAATGACGAGTGAAATGCCTCGTGCACATCTAGATAACCTTTCGTAAAAGCTGCACTGTGAATGTTGTTGACCGACACCATTTCATTTGGTCCATTTCTTCGTCTTGCCTCTTGACTAGTGCCATTACAGAATGCCTTCGCAATGTGGTGTGACCCTTTTCTTGACCACTTGACGCCTGCCTCGCGCACAAGCTCGCCTGCAGCTCGCTTATCGCACAAAAGCACAGTTGCCAGGGTACTTACTCACCCACGGAGTCTGTGAGCTTGCGGTGCTGCAAAATCACACTGCTGCTCCAGTGCCGACACTAGGAAGGCTCTCCAGAGAAGGCGGAAGGAGAGCGCTCTGACAGGGGCCTTGTATGGACGTGTGCTTAGGATTGGCGCACACTGGTCCTCCTCCGAGGCCAAGCCACCGCCAGTTCGGCTGACAGGAAGGCTGATTTCATGGCGATATGGGGGACGGAGCCACCCCAAGGACGACAGCAGTCTGGAAACGGTAGGCGCGGGCGCATGTGAGTGGTGAGACAGGACCCCCATTGAGCCCTTCACACACAAGCGCCGGTGAAGAAATCCCGGGCTTTGTGTTACCCATAGCTCGTTTCATCAAACACTCGCATCACCTGCCCATGTCATTTCTCGAAAAGACGGGAAAATGGCGGTTAGCCTCGACCTGGGCGCCCGCAGGATCGTAGCGAGGTAATGAGCTGCCAGATTCTGAAGCTGGGCCCTGGATGGCCTCCTGGTAAGCAGACCGCGGGCTTCTGCATATGGTACAAATATATGCTCTTGCGATTTTATTGGCCACCGGATATTGGATCGTGCGACTACTTGACGGGAGTATGACGTCTCATACAGCTTTAACTTGAATACGGAGGGAAAATGGATCCACCCACATCCCCCCTGTGGGGAATCATGCTTATCTAGCCAGAATACAAATCTTTTCAATATCAGGGCCCTTACAGTCGGAATCTCCGCTCTGTCTTCCGCGTCTCACCACCGCTGAACACAGCTTTTCGAAGTCGCCCTATATACCCGGAAAGAAAAAAAGCTTCCGAAGCATTCAAGGTAGATCACCACTTGTTGCAGCTGTGATTGACTCTGTACGGCACCGTAACTTTGAGATCTATCATACTTTCTTTATCGCCGGACCCTTAATATTGTGCGCCTCTGTTGCATGATGTTACTCGCATTCTTCGGAATTGTCTTTTCTTCTCAGCCCTGGAGCGCTCAACCAGATGATATTGGACAGACCTGTCGTCTCTTTTGACTCCCTTACGTGAAGAATTGATGCATTATGTCGAGCTAGTGTTACTTCTGTTTCTCACGGTCTCTGATAAGTGGTCTCGCTGAATAAACGAAGTTAGGACCATGTTTCGGTGTTTGGAAATCATGTCGATCATGACGACGGAATTTTATCTTCATCAGCTATATGATAATGATGTGGCTGTTGAAGCACCGCTTAGACGAATTTCAAGAGGCAACCAAGATTTCAGACAAGAAATGCTGACTGGCAGGCAGACTGCTGACCCCGAAAGACCCGCTCATTTAAGCGAGCTGAGGATCAATGACGGGCATCTTTCCTTATTCCCGGCAGCGAGTCACATCCTCATGCAACACGCACGTGGCAGACAATCCTAATGATGCTAGCAATGCAGGTGATCCTGCTGTCAACGCGCTTGACCCAATGTCGCCAGCCTAGCTGGTAGATACCAGCGCCTCGCGAGCAAGCTGGGCTGGATGGAAGCGCCCATAGAAATCCTCCTCGGGCCCGAGACATGGGAATGTTTTTGACAGGCGGTTCCTGGTCTGAATTTAGAAAAAATATGGACTCAACTTGCTTCTTGTGGCTTTAACAGAGGAGGCTTGCCAAGAACGGCTGACCTTCGTACGAAGATATGGCTGCCAGTAGTGAAGATACAGCTGCCCTATCCTATCACGGACAGAAGTGGCTTTATTCAGCGAGCGACCGTTGGGTTAACCCAGTGTCACCTCATGCCCGCTCAAGGAGCGTTGAGCACGGTATAAAAGCACTCGGAACTCCAGAAATATCTTTCCTGATCAGTGTTGGATCTGAACCACATTTGCGCGCACAACGAGCTCAGCGTGCATTAAAAGCCAAACCTCTCTCTCTCTCTCTCTAAAAAAAAACACTGAAAAACGGCAATATCAATGTCTTTGATTAAATCTCTGTATTCACGACAGTTTTCCTACAATCGATCCTAACTGGTCTGATCAAAAACCCAAGTTTGCTGTCGGGCCTAGACATACAATTATGGATAAGTATGTGTCCCAATCATATGCTACTTTTCTACTACCAAGCTAAGTCGGAGCGAAGCGAGGCGACTACATCCCAAAGCCTCCAGTTGGGGACGTCAAGGCGTCAGGCCAAAAAACTCGCCGCAGAAAGGATACAAGATTTTGTCGAGGAGTCCCCCAAAAGCGGCAACACCCTTGCTACCTTACCATATCAGACCACAAATGTGGATGCTCGACGCCAAGAGATGAAGGTGAAGATGATGGATTATATCGTGAGCTTCGATCACAGGTTCCACAATTAGTGAAAATGTTTGACAATATTATTCGTGTCAACTGCGATAACTGTGAACAATCAATTCTCAAGTTGGGCCCTAAATATCAGCCGATGGTCACGAGTTCTTGGCCAAGTGCCACGGTACAGCAGCTTTTATTTAACGAGCACAGTCAATTTCTTTTTACCTGAGATGTTCCAAGTAATATGGATCGTTGGAAACGTAGCCTAGAACTATTATATTCGTAGTAGTAGCAACCTATTGTCCTTTCAGCCCTGAATCTTTATTTGCCTGAGCAACTACTAACCCCACCCCCAACCCATTTAACGGAAGTACCCGGCGGTAGTAACATGCTTTCTACAGTGACTTTCCATGGCAGCCATATGAACATATGAGCACGAAAGTACTCGAATCACTTTTCTTCCACTGTGCCGCTTGAGAATTAATTTGCTTCGTGGCACAACGAGCACGAGGGTCTTGAATGTGGCGTTAGACCGGCTATTTGTCATGCTAGCTATTATAATAATCCTCCCGAAGCATTTCACGCCGTGTTTACCCTGAAAGACCTCGCTTAATAGCGTGTATGGCTGCTTCTGACACCAAAATTGACTCTTTCAAGTGCCCAGTGAGCAAGGGAGCAAGCAATGATGGTCTTAAGTCATTGGCCAACGGGGAATTGATAATTAGGCATGATGTCAAGAAAATCTGTGGTCGTATACGCTCTTAAAATAATAGAAGCAGCGCTCACCGCTCGACTCGCCACGTTGTCGGTGGAAGGGGAGGGCGGGACAGAGCACTTGAGCCGATGTTGGTGCGCCGAGTGATGAGGGTGCATGATTGAGGCGCTAGTCAGTGAAATATAGTCATGACTGAGCTCACTGGAGCCAGTGCCGAAGAAAGCAGTCGGAGACTACCGAGCAGAAGAAGAGGTTTCTGCTTCCGCCGTTGCTGCTACTCCTATCACTGGGCAGGAGTCGCATTGCATGAAGGATGCAAAGGCAATACCCGTGTGGACTCCGTACCAAGGCTTTGAGCCCAGTCGTGTAGTACAAAACGCGGCACAGGCTGCGAGGGGGACCTCAAAAGGCAAAAGCGGCTCGATAACGAACCAAGCCATTGAGACAAGACCCTTTACAATCACCCCGGGCAACCCACAAGCTGCCTTGACCCTGGACATCAACTCACGCCCAGAATTCGTCATCGCGTCGAGCCACAGACCGAGCTACATCAGTTGACAGGTGTCGGGGGAGCGACCCGACCACTTCGGAACCAGGGCAAAGCATAGTGTCCATGATTTCGTGTCTCGATCAGGTTACACAGATCTTATATCACACTTGGCGTTTTGTTTGTTCCAAATCTTTCCCGTCACAAGTTGCTTAACGCCCCTTGGGGAAAAAAAAAGAAAAAACTCTCGTGGAGACGGCCAATAGTTAGATTAGTACTATTGTGTGATCGGGTTCACGCACACATCCATGACTGATCAATGTTTCCTCGCTCGGGGAGTCTCGACTGGGAGCGTGCGTAGAAATCACAAGAAAAGAGAAAAAAGAATGTGTGACCAATCATCTGCCAGCCAAATCCGATCTCTTCTGTCTCAAAACTTGTCGGCGTCTCTGAAAGCTGACCGCGTAATGTTACGTCACATGCGTGCACGATACACGTAAACAATTGGTTAAGACTAAACAATCGACGAAATCAAAAATAGGAATGATGATTTTGCTTTTCCCCCCTGTATTTTCCTCGCGGTTATCGCGGAGTTTCCGCTAATGTTCGCGTGGGTGCATGATCCAAGTGACGGGATTCAGCCAACGAACGAGGCTGCGACCAATCACAGAACGAGATCCCTGCAAGCGGCTACATCAATTATGTAACGTCTCAGCCTCGTAACTTACACGGAAGCCGAGACGCTACGAAGCCCAGGTCTCATGCCTTGTGTCACTCTAAGAAGCCAACAAAATCTGCCACGCGCTGAAGGAAAGATCATGCACCTGAACATCAGATCGTATGGTTCACTGAATGGGATGCGCAAGAAACCATCCTTGGCAGAAAGGAGTCTGGGCTCACAAGTTGCCCTTCGGTGATGAGATCACTAATGACTGTTCCACTCGGGGTTCTGGAAGGAGCCATCAAACGGTATTGATCCAATTCTATTTTAATCCTTGGTGAGGGCGGATGGTCTCCGCTGCAGTTGACGCTGCGCTTCTGCACTGCCGTTTTGACCACCAGGTGGTCAAGAAGTGCACTTTGTCCCCCCGAAAGCCCCCACGCTAAACTTGCAGCTCGAGCTGATCGGCACACAGCGTCGCACTGTCTACCTAGGTATCTAACGATAGCTGCCGGATGTTACAATATTTCAACTCAGTGAGTCACTGTCGAGGAGGAGGCGGGAAGCGTCCACAGGGTTCTGGCCGGTCTTTTCAGCTGCAAGGGAAATTGCGTGTTCCCTCGGCAATTTCATCCATCATTTATGCAACGTCTGAGATTAGCCAAGCGCTTGGTCGCACAGCATCGTTGGTTCTGGTACCGTATTAGCAGGTGAGCAGAACCGGTATCTAGGTAGACGTACCTAATTAAGTATATTCTTGTTACGAAATACCTACCAACGGCTAAGATAAGCCATTCTCAATCTCTGCGGTAGCTTTCATTATCAGGAAATGGATGTGAGCCTTGCTTTTTGTTTCAAACTCCAGCGGAATGGGGCATGTCATATGCGTCCCGCGTGGTGACCGTGCTGCCACCCAGCCGTCTATGCCGCGCCACAAATGATGCAGGTCGGAAGCGGACCAGAGCCTGTGGTTTCCAAAAAGTAAGATTAGGTTCAGATTAGATAGTTTAGCCGATAATTCCAGTCTTCGTACTGCTCCTTCCGACCATCACGCTAATCTGCTGGTGCTCTGAGTTCCGCTATCGCCAATTGCCCTTGATGCACAGGTATGAATAGTCCTAAAGTCCAAAGTATTATGGCATGAGTGTAATATGAGCTATATATCCACCCACTTGGGCCTGCACCTCAAAGTTTATGGTTTGTTTTGGTATGACATTTTGAACTGCGGGAACGCGCGTTAAGGGACCTGCATGCTCTGTCAACAACCCGCGCTTTAGGACTGACATGGATAGGGATGAGCCTTTGTTACCGACCTTCTCATGGTATGGAACAGGCAATACGTATTTTCCTGGTCGCATGAAAAGGCGCGGGCAAAATTTGGGCAGGGCTGCTCAGTCAGCCTGGTTACTGACATCTGGAGCAGCGTCTCCCGCCCGAGGGGCAACCGTGCCTTACGCAGTGACTATTTACCTTGCACATCAAGAAAGTACAGGGAAAATGATCGGTGAACGGGAGCAGAGAATAAACTCTAATCAAGCTAATGGCTTCAACTGAGACATACAGGCGCCAGCGCCAGCTGCCAGCTGCAGTATCGTAGCGCAGGTGGCGCTGGCCCCTGTTGGCACCATTCGACCGGTCAGCCCGCTCCCTACAGCGGTGCTTGTCCGACACAACGCATTTTCCCAGGGACAAGCGGTCTATTTGTCTTCTAGGATACAGATATCCACGTTACGGCAGACAGAATCCCGTTACTTGCTTTTGAAAACCTCTCGGCACGGGCGGATAGCCGCATGACCGTGCTCTGCATGCCTTGGTATGTTATTACCCAACCACGCAAGTCACACGCACAGCCCTTTGGATTCCCAGTCACTCTGAATCTGCAGAATCATTTCCCCGGACATTCCTGTCATCTTTTCAACTGTGGGCGGGCCCTGGTATCCACTTGGAATCCCTGCTCTGAAACCCCGGTTGTCTGCCTCTGATGATACCTAGGTACCTAATCGTAGCAGGTAGGTAGAATTTGCCCAAGGATTGCTGCAGCCATGGTCGAAGGTCATAAAAGGGCCTGCAATTTGGGCTGTGGCTTGAATCTGCAAAATCGATGTCACGATAAGAACAGAGGCGGGGACCAGGGGAACGACATGCTCCATGTAGATCATCCATTGCTCGTTGCAGCGGCAACATAGAGACCATGCTCCTTATTCCCTATACTCCGGGGTCCTGCGTTCTTTTCTTGGCTCACTTCCTACAACTACACAGCCGTTGGAATTGCACACGCGCTTACCTATTCTGTTCTGTCATCCATCCCATTTTGGACGCGTTACCCACGCTGAGTTTAGTTTGATATTCTACAGGCGGTGCCACACAGGTTTGATCCCTTGTCCGCTCGAGCACGGAATCATACAATAGAACAAAGAAATGAGGTACTCGAGGCTTTCTCCACGGGACCCCGGCCCCGATCTACAGAATATGACATGTCTATTTGTCGAACGTCAGATCTGAGATGTTACAGCGGCCAGCGAGGCACGGTGGAGACGTTCCCTGTGGTCGTCGCTGTATTCCTGAGCAGAGTTCGACAGGGATGGGTCTGTTCACCGCGAGACAGCTCATCATGACAGTGTGCAGATGCAGATATATTGGGGACGCTGTCGTGGCTCCAAGGTGGCCGGTGTGTTCATTGGTCGGACTCGACGCTCAGGTCCGTGTGCCTGCCTTGTTGCTGCGAAGAAGAAAGCAGCGGACTACCCTGCGGTAACTCAGGTTAGGCATTCACGACGGTGCTGCAGTCAGGCACTGCGTTTGGATGGTAATGGGGCGAGAGCGTCGAGACTGGCCCTGAAATATCTCGAGCTTGTATAAAGCTCCGTCCTCTTCCTCCAAATATATCTGCCCTGAGAAGCATAGAAATACTCTGATGAATGCGCTCACTACACTCGCCACCGAGGTTTCTATTTTGCAACTAAGAAAAGAAAGCAGAAGGCAACGGGGCCGTGACCATGGAAAGGTTGGCCCACATCCGCCCATCCGTTAGGCCCAATAAGATCCAAGTGCTGACACCGGACAGAAAACATCTATCTCCTACTTGTCTCAACCCAGCAGCCAGGAACCGTGCGCTCTCCTCTGTCCGCTTGGACCTCTTTCTTCTGGAGGGTCTGAGAGAGGGAAACATTCTTGTGACCCTGCCAGACTGCGCCGCCGATGTCAGAATCAGTCGCAAGGATAAACTGAAGGCAATGCGCCAGAAGATCATACTTTTCCAGCAGCAGTATGAAAAGTAGGGCTGATAAAAGTGGGCTGGGCGCTGTCGAGTTAGTCTTGATCGTCCTATTATTTGGGCACCGTCGCTGAATTTCCTAGGGGCCCCCCCGCGGCCGCTCTAGGTCCCCAATTCCTGATTTGGTCCAGATCACTGAATTCCTCGTAGTTCAGAACCATGGTCATCAGCGATGTCCTGGCAAAGGATTTGTGGATAGAAATAGAGAGAATATAGTGGAATCTGTCTGTAATACGGAACTGCTCCTGTAATTGCGTAAATGTGGTCGCTAATGCCATATTGCCTGTTCTTGTGTTCCGGTCGATGATTCTACACTGGCATACGAGCCTCCAAATCCCAGTGCCCAATGCATCAGCGCCGTCATATCATGACTCAATGGTTTGTGTCTAATGCGATCTCTTCCAATGCCTTCGAATCCCTCTACCCTTCACTGGAATGCGCTGCTTCTGCCTCTTGGATCCTTCAGATTGACCGCAGAGATCGCCTACGATGCTTACATGCGCTGGCGGATTGTGTAGCACAGAAGCGGGGGCCCGCTGGAAAGAAATTTATCAGCTGAACCTAGGGACGCTTCGAATCCCGAGCAAGGCAGTGAGCCTCCCTGGTAGTCCTAGCACACCCCGAGGTCTTCATAGGTCCAGAGGCAAATACCGGGCCAAAGAAAAATGACACCGCTGGTGAGCTCGCCCAAGTCACATTCTCCATTCATTGCGCTTGACCGATCTAGATTAGGTATTTTACCCAGTCTGAGCGATCTCCAGAGTCCCGGGCTGGGATCCATTCGATCATTCGCAACATGAACAAAAATGGAAAGGCCACCGCCCCCTATCTGAAGTGTTGCACAGCAGCATTGCAGACTTTTCTCCTCACAGACGGCCAATCAATTGTGGCCCTATCGTAACATTCACCAAGCCAACCGTTGTCAAACTCCTCACTCAACCCACCATTGCATGCTGGCAATATCGTTTAGTCACGCGGCGCTGCTGTACGATGACACTATCTGACATAGTCCGCCAGGCACCAATTATTACGGGGACACCGAATACTAGTCCTTAATATATTGTATTTTAATTTTATTTTGTAAGCCTATTACCAAGATTCTATTCTGACTCTAAATTTCTATTTGGATTTAAAAGTATAATTGCATTATATTACTATAAGAAATAACTTGCTTCATCCTTATAAGTAACTAGTTATAGTATATATTATTTATATAATGAACGTTTGCGCCGCGATTCTTTAGATAGATGTAATAAGGGTTGTAAATTCATTTGTGTCTTTTACATTAAAACTAATTTAGAGTCTAATTAGTTCATTTTAATAAGTAAAAGAAAACTATACTTAGTTTCATTAGTTCTAGGTTTTAGTATGAACTAATTAAGAAGATTGATAATTAACTAAAGTTTAATTATAGAATATTAAAAGGAAACTTTATGTAGGAGATCTTACTTAGTAGATTTCTAAATATATTATTAATAGTAATAAGTTAAGAAATTAATTAAAAAATAAAACTAATTATTAAATTTAGTGTATTAAAATAATTATGAAAAAGTTAAATCTTTTTAACTTTCAGAAATACTTGTTACAAAAATGGTATAAAAGGAATATATACCTGCTGCTGCAGAATTGCTAGGTAACTTGTGTACCAGGGCCTAGACTTCCGAGGAGGAATAGTACCCAGTTACCCACGGATTTGCTTCGGGGCCCACTTCGAAGACTTAGACCTTCCGACGTTGGTCACATTAAAAGTATGAATTAGCAGAGGATTTATTAAACAGCATAAAAACTCCAAAAGAGGAATATATAAGAAGTAAAGCTTTTAACTCTTGCATAATATTATAGGATTTTAAATATTACTTAATCTTGCTAAGAAAAGAAGAAATAAGGAAAGGAAGCATTTGATAATATTAAATCTAGAAGAGCTAAGTGTTATGAATGTGATAGGAATAGAACTAGGGACTAACTATTAGTCCCCTTGAGGCATAAATACACCCTATCGGCTAGCTAGATAGGCTAGTAGAAAGAAGCATAATCTGGCAAGGATATATAATAGATTAAAAGGATAACTAAGACAGTTAGAGTAATACTATCACTCTAAATAATCTAAACGCTCCATTACTCCTATTACTTTTAGCAAGCAATACTTCAAGTAAGCTATAAGGAACAATACTCCTATTATTTTAAGGTGAAAAAATAGATTATATAAACTTATAATTATTACTTTTAGATAATATAGCTTAGGATAGCTCTTTAATAGATACTTTAGGTATTTATTTATATTGGTTGTAATAGCTTTTAATTATTATCCTTATATTACTTGAAATAATTTTATTTTAAATACTCCTTAAATATAAACTTATTTACTAGATTTATTAGTCATAAATTAGGTATAATTATTATGGTCTAAGTATTCATATTTAAATATTTTATATAAACTTTAAATAATAATTTATATAATTACCTTAAAGATTTATTTTCTGATATTTAGATTTAAAATCTTAATAATAATAATAATCTTTAGTATAATATTTAGTAACAGATACTTAGTATTAAATATATATTTATTACTTATTAAGAATTTTAAAAATGATTATTAAAATAAAAACATAAAAATACTTTAGTAAGAAGTTTATATTTAGAAGTAACTATTAATATTACTAATATACTTATTTTAGCTGGAGAGTATATAAAGTTTGATACTCTTATATCCTACAAATAAAGCCCTAAGATAACTTTAAACTTATTTAATTTACATTAAGGCTTATTAACCGTTCTATAAATTAAGTATTTAATTTAGTATAAAATAGATATATAAATAGTATTTTATCTAAGGAGATAATGTTTTATATAATCTAAACCCTATTTTAAGAACTATTAAGAAAATAAACACTTTATATAATAGAAATATAAGACTTAAGAAATCTTTAATACTTATAAAGGCTATAAAATTATTCTAAAGACTTTCTTTTAAGACCTATTCAAGGAAAAAAAGGGTAATAGCTTTAATAGCTTTTAGTATAAGGCTAAAACTAGAAAATAGTATTAATTTAGAATTATACTTTTAAGATAATATATAAGATTTATAAAGCTTAATATAGCTTAATAATAGATAGGGAAAGACACAATAATATTAAATATTATAAATATAATAAAAAGAAGGATAATTAAAAGCCCATATAAGAAATAATAAGGTAATATTATTATTAAAATTAAACCTAAACATTATACTAAATTCAGTTAAATGGTCTCCTTTCTGAACTATAATCTAATATACCTTTTAGACAAAGAAGCCTCAAATAAAGATTTTAGGCTTCATAAATAAAATAAACTAGGGTATTAAAATATTACTAATTATACCCTAAACTTAGAATATACTATATTGGAGTTATAATCTAATCGCTACCTAACTAATTTATAAACTCTAGTAATATAAAGTAGTATATTTATTATGATTATTAAATATATATTAAGTAAAGAATTGAAACTAGTATATAGAAAGATATTAAATAAATATACTCTTACCTTTAAATGCTAAAATATAGTATTGAAAGGCCTTATATTAGTAATAATAGTATTATAAGTAGTATATAAGCTTATAAAAGGAGCTATTTAAAGGATTAAGAAGGTCCTTATTAAAGATAAAATAGCAAAGAATACCAAAGGCTATACTTGAATAAGCTTTAGCTAGCTATAAAGGAATAAAAACGGTCTCTCTATATAGTAAAAAGTAGGAAATATAAATATCTTAAGATCTTAATATAGATTAGGTAATAACCCTTTCTAATATTTATTAATAATAAAGCCTAAGGAAACTTTATTTGATTAGCAATCATGAATTCATATAGGACACTTTAATAAAGGAAAATAAAACGTTATTTACTTAATATAATTAATAAATGAAAGGTAATTTATAATAATAGAATTATTAATATAAAGATTAATTTCTTATAACTTATTTGTACTAATTGTAGTCAAAGTATTGATTTCAATATTATAAATATAGTAATAACATTATACTTGAAATTTTATAATTTAAAAGAAGTAACCTATTGAAAACGGGCCAGAGGGAGCGAGAGGACATAACCTCTACATACACAAAAAGGCACACGTTCTGCCAGAGCCCTGACCAAGCAACTACCTCAAGAGGAGCGTAGAAGGCAAGAAGAGGAGCCCCTAACGCAATAAGAGAGTTAAAAGGGGAATAAAGGGTGCTAAAAAGGGAGGGCAGAAGAAGAGGGTATAAGAAAAGATTTTATAGTATATATATATATATCAGATAGATATAAATTTATAGGGTATAAAAAGATTGATTCTCTAGGATTAGAAATTTTTAAAAGTAATGCAGGAGGGCCCCTTTTTATAGTCTTAGGGGTAACGCTAGGTCTAGTTTTCCCCTAGCTTCCAGAATATACTAGTTCCCCTAAGCCCTAAAATATACCCCTCTTTAAACTATTATAGAGTATAAATAAGCAATAGTTTACATAAAATAACTAAAATTACTTCCCTCTTCTAATTAGATAATATAGCTGAATTTAACTCTATTAGACCCTTTATAGCTCCTAGTTTCTAGCCTGCTTATTCTACTCTCACCTTACTAAAATAGGTTTAGTTTATAGTTCTTTTCCTCCCATTTAATAGCGTTTCTATATACCTAGGATTAATAGCTATTACTAATTATAAGCATAGGGACCTAGTAATTTACTTCCTTAATACCTACCTACTTACTTATATTCTAGTTATACTCCTGAATTAATATAATTCTCATTATGGCAGGTAATAGGCAATATAATGGCGGTATAGCTGGAGTAGAGGATAGAGATAATAATAAAGACCTAGAGATACTTAATCGCTTAGGGGTTATCCTACCTATATTTATATTTCCTCCTAAAGATATATTCTTAATGCTTGCTTCTAATATTTACTATAATAGAAGTCTAATGGGATTACCCTATAGCATTCTAGCCCTATTCTGATTAAGCATCTATAGCGTAATTCTTACTTTATTTAGTATCCTAAGGCTATCTTCTCCATATATCTATACTCTATCTACTTAAGGTAGAAGCTTAAGTATCTTGAATGGATTATTATGAAGACTAAGCCTATATATTATGATTAGATCCTTTATAGCTATACTAGGTATCTTAAATTTTTGGATAGGTAGCTAGTCTTCCTAGCTAGTAGGGGGAATAAGAGTTTTACTTACTCTAGAAGTCTGGATATTAATGGACCTTAAAAGATCAGCCTTATTAAACCTTACTATAAAGAAGCTTAGTAGATTTTAGCCTAGCTTTAATCCTATACCTAATATAGCATAATACCTAGTCTCCCCCTTATCTATCCTTATAATATTAGCCTAACAGTATATAATACTCTTTCTTATTAGGAGCCTTATATATTTATTATAGCTAATAATTAGGGTATTCTGGATACCCCTAATGAGTTGCCCGGATTTTTTAAGCTCTACTTAGATAGTAAAACCCTAGATAAGATCTAATACCTTCTTAGGGAGTAGGCTAGGAGGGGTGGATTTAAGCAGTCTGGTTTTAACCCAGTCTTTAAACTACTATCTATTCTTTCTATAATTCTCTTAAAGAAAGAAGGCAATATAGGTAGCTATAAGAAGTCTATAGGTAGTTAATCCCTATTAAGGCATAATATTTACCTGGATTAAGGAATATATATACTTTAAGAACCCTTTAGGTAGTTTAATAGTAGAAAAATAGCTAATATATTCGCTTATCTAGGGATATATCTTATTATAAGTTCTCTAATTAGGATGAGTATTAATTATACTAAGCTGCTGAGTATCCTTATTAAAGATGCTCAATACTAATAGCCTAGGGTATATATTCTGATGAATTTGTGCTATAAAATAGCATTCAGTTCAGCGTGTGTTTCGGCAGGGTCGCAGTGTGGTGCTCTGAGGCGAATTCGGACGATTGACAATGGTCTGGACAACTTTGTATTGAATTAAGTTGGGCTTCTGTAAGCCCTCCTTATATACCCTCCGACGTCGTCTCACCCCTGGGCACGCTGCGGTAGGCTCTGGTGCAAATTTGCAAATGCCGGAAAATTCGCCCTTCCAACACACCATCTTTGGTTCCAAGCAGCCAGCCAACCATAGCCCTAGCAATGCCCAAATTAAGTACATACAAACTTCAGAAATCAGGCTATCCAATGCACTAAGTCATATACTTTTTGGGTAAGAAATAAGGGTAATGCAGAGGTCTGAATTAAGGTGCAAATGCAGGCCAAAATAATCGACTCACGGCCACCAAACTCATCTTGCGTCACGCACGCACTGGGCGTACTTAGCGAAAATCGCCTGACTCACAAGTCTAGGGTAACTCCTTGCTAGAAAGTCTAGGGTAACTCCTTACAACGAAGTCTAGGGTAACTCCTTGCACGGAGTACCAACGCCCTGCTAAGCGGTTCCGTTTAACAAAACCCATATTTGATTTATAGGGCAGATACTAGTTAAAATGGACTAGAGGGAGCAAGAGGATAAAACCTCTATATATATAAAAAGGCATACATTCTGCTAGAGCCCAGATCAAGCAACTACCTTAAAAGGAGCATAGAAGGCAAGAAGAGGAGCCCCTAATGTAATAAGAGAGTTATAAGGAGAATAGAGGATGCCAAAAAGAGGAGGCAGAAAGAAGAGGGTATAAGAAATAATTTTACAGTATATATATATGTATCAGATAGATATAAATTCACACGGTATAAAAAGATTGATTCTCTAGGACTAGAAATTTTTCAAAAGCAATGCAGGAGGGCCCCTTCTTATAGTCTTGGAGGCGACGCTAGGGCTGGTTTTCCCCTGGATTCCGGAACACACCGGTTCCCCTAGACCCCGGAACACCATCTATATCTACTATTAGGTAGCCTAACTGCTTTTGGTTACTTAAGGCGGAACCTAACTAGGCTAATGCAGGGGCTATACCTAATGCTGCATAAGATATCTATTTATTATAGTAGAGACTATAGTATAGCGCCTTAAATTCCCTAGTTTATTTAAACATTTAGGCAATCTATGAGATAGCTACTATATACTCCTTAAACTCCATTAGTAGTGTAATAGTAATTAGCTTATTCTTTAGGGCTTTAAATATACCTTTGTATAGCTATACTATTCAGGATTTATTATCCCAATTATACCCCCCTACTATTATAAGAGTCCTCTTAAAGTTTATAATAAACTCCCTAAAAGCCTGGCTATCTTTTTACCTAAGCCTCATGAGGCTATTCTGCCCTTATTGCTTGTAAATAACTAAGGAGAAGATATAATCTATATGGGCAATTAACTTCTTAGGATTAAAATCCTTATTAATTCTTCTATTTTCCTAAAAATATATATATCTTAAACCTAGCTTCAGTACTTAGGCACTGGTATATCCTATATTAGGCCGTCTAGCTATTGCTAATATAGCCTATAGGTTTATCTACCTGTGGTTTTAATATTAGGGAGACTTAAAAATTAATATATTTATTCGGCTTTCTGTTCCAGGCTAGCCAGGGTAGAGCCTTGCGCTAGAGTCTTATAGGGCCCTAGCTAAATATAATGTTGGGGATAGATTGGAGCCCACTAGGGCTATAGGGTCTGGGGTTGCCTTTTATGCGAATAGGGCCGGTCTCTAAAGTGGTAGGGGTATTAGTTGCTAGGGTAGCATTGGGTTGAGGGTATAGCTAGTGTTAGGGCGCCAGCTGTAGCGCTAGTTGGGGCATGGGTTGGGGTACTAACTTATAGGCAGCATTCTGCATCTCCTATATAGTTTCCTACATGATCCCTATAGCTACCTAAATGACGTTCTAGGCTACCTGCCTTATAATACTCTTTAGGACACCCTGATTCTATAGCGCTATAAAGATAGCTTGGCTAAACTCTAAGTGGTTGGTTATCACGCATATGAACTTATTTTTCGCTAGGTTGTGGGCGGCTCTTGAAGGCCCTGCCTTACTGCTATCTTTAGTACCTTACTAAGGTGTGTTTCCTAATATTTTATCTAGAGTTCTAATTTACTAGAAAATTATAAAGGAACTATAGGAGATCGAACCTAATGTAATGAGTATATATAAGCTAATGCTATATATTAGCTATAGCTAAGCTAGGTTTAATAAGGAAAGAAAAAGTAGAAGGAAAATCCTGTAAGTCCAGAATCTGCGCTCTTGTGTGTGGAATCCCAAGTGGGTCCGGAGGGAGCCGGACCGCGCCAATACCTAGGGTTCCACCCTGTAACAAGAGGGAGCGAGAGGACAAAACCTCTACACACACAAAAAGGCACACGTTCTGCCAGAGCCCTGATCAGGCAACCACCTTAAGAGGAGCGTGGAAGGTAAGAAGAGGAGCCCCTGATGTGATAAGAGAGTTATAAGGGGAATGAAGGGTGCTAAAAAGGGAGGGCAGAAGAAGAGGGTATAAGAAAAGATTTTATAATGTATATGTATATATTAGATAGATATAAATTTATAGGATATAAAAAGATTGATTCTCTAGGACTAGAAATCTTTTAAAAGTAATGCATGAAGACCCCTTCTTATAGCCTTGGGGGGGATGCTAGGGCTGGTTTTCCCCCGGATTCCGGAATACACCGGTTCCCCTGGACCCCGGAAAAATAGTTAGGCCTACTTAAGGGTGTATTAATAGTGTTTATCTTCCCTAGATAATATTTAATAATAAAGTTAAAGCCTATTAAATATATTAATTATTAAACTTATTTCTATATTAGCTCTTTTTACTTTATAAACTCCTTAAGGTTATAATAATTTATAAGTATTATCATAGGGTGCTTAGCTTCTTTAAGGTACTATTACTAGTACTTAAAGCTCTAAATAATAGTATTTATTTCCTTATTACAAGTAAACTAGTTTATCTCAGTCTTATTAAACTTATATAATTAAAATACTATTGGGTGCTAGATCTTCTTTCTACTATATTCTACTCCCTAGGAAATAACTCCAGCTTAGGTGTAATCTGAAGCATTGTACTTAATTTATATTAGAAGTGCTAGATTATAGTAGTAGAGTAGAGGGGCTTCTTAAAATTTAGACTTAAGTGTATTAAATGTAGCTTATACTTCCTGGTTTTTAGAGTTAAGTAAATTAACCTTATTAGGTTTCTATCTTTATTTTATCCTCTTAAGGAGGGTATTTAGGGGTTATATTATATCTAAATACTCTTTAATAAACCATTAGTAGAAGTTATAAAATCCTAAGAATATTTTTATATCTTAGAATATTTTAGAGATCAGCTATTTTTAGATTATCTGATCCTATTTAGGGTTTATTTAAGTACTATTTTAGTTTATAATAAAACTAAAGAATTCAATCTTTATCCAAAAGAAAGAATATTTCTTTAGGTTACCATAAAGTTTAGCTTATAATAAGCATTTAATAATAATTTATAAGTACCTCTTATATTTATCCGTTAAATCAGAAAAGATAAGGATAGTATTTAAGTAGATAATTATGTAAATATTAATATAATTTCTAAGGACTTTAGTAATATGGGACTGAAATATTATAAGGGTATTAGTTAGCCTAAATGGAAGTATTTAGAATTTATAGTAACTATAGTGCATTTAAAAAGCTTTCTTTTATTTATCTCGTTTTTATATATATATCTAATAATATATATTTATAAAATTTACCTTAGAGAAATAATAGGCTCTTAAGAGCCTATCTAGTATCTCTATTACTAGTAGTAGGGGGTATTAGTTCTTTTGAGTGATTTTATTTAGAGCTCTATAGTTTAAATAGAGCCTAAGTATATTGTTCTTCTTTAGTATGAATAGGATAGGAGCCTTAGTAGGGCTTTTGCTTAGGGTAATTTAGCCTAACTTTAAACTCTTAGCTAACTAAGCGTATAATATTAGTAGTTGTTAAACGGAACCGCTCAGCAGGGCGTTGGTACTCCGTGCAAGGAGTTACCCTAGACTTCGTTGTAAGGAGTTACCCTAGACTTTCTAGCAAGGAGTTAC
>NQMI01000216.1:29344-42414 GCA_002270565.1 Stenocarpella maydis | reverse complement strand
TTTAAGAAATTATTCCAATTTTAAAGTCTTTTTTAAATTTACTTTAGAAGTATTAGTTTTGAAAGGATTTATACTCTAATTCTATTTAATACTTTTTATTTCATATTTTCCTATATAAATAGTTCATTTTTTGTAAGGTCTCTAAATAGTTACAAGATTTATATATAAATTTTCAATAAAATATCAATAAAAATTAATATATACTTAGAATTTTTATATATTCGTAATATTAATTAGAATAAGCCAATTTTTGATTATTATGATTTCAAGATCTCATATTTAGGATTCTTTTAGTTAGATAGTACATTTAAAATAGTTAACTTTCTATATTTAAAAATAATATTTCGCTAACTTTACAAATAAATTAGCTTCTTAAAGGTTTTAAAGTACCTTCTTAATAAATTCTTTATATATCTTAAATTTCTCAGAGGGTGTAAGAATATTATTAAGATATATAAAAATAAATTAATAAATATATTTATGAAAGATTAAGTTAATTAGTTGTTAAAATACTATAAATAATATTTCAAATATTCATAATATATTTTAAATATTAATTTCTATTCTTTTTCTTAATTTAAATAAGGTTATATTTATACTTTAGAATAAGCATTATACACTATTTTACTCCATTAAGCCTGTTTTATATGTTTTTAATAAGTAGTAAAGGGTAGTAATTTTTAATGATTACAGGATTTAGTTATTAGAAGTTAATACAAAATTATAGCTTACTAGTTTTCTTAAATATAAATAGGATTAGGCATCTTATAAGCTGTTTTAGAGGTTATCTATATCCTTTTTTAAGGATTTAATTAAAATATTTATAAAGTACCTTTAATTATTATTTATTAAGTTTATAGATTTTATAAAATCTTAGTGTAACGGGGTTTGAGGAATTGTACCAGAAAACCGTTATATTTTGATAATGAAGATGAATGATGAAGAGGGAGATTAGGCTCCTTGCATGAAAGGTGTGGAGATTGAGTTAAAATATATGGACTTCGGGCTATGTAGTTTGAAATAACCAGACTAGGTATGCCCATTATATTACCCCCCGATTAGATATAGATCCCATCTATGCCTTAAAAACCGCCTAACTCCCTAGTGGGTTCGCTGTTGTTATTTATGGATACTGTGCTATTGTCCTCGGTTTCTGCCTATGCTGCCTTAAGTTAGCGCTTTGCGTTTAGTTGGACTTATTTAGTGAATTAGACTAATATATAGGCTGCTGGCGGGGCCCTATTGGATGTCTTCCCAGCCGTTTTTCGTTCCATACTGCTTGGAAGCTGGTGTAAACTTGCTTCTTTCTACTCTTCTTTGTCTTCCTTATTGTTATATTGCTTGCTTATAGTAACCGCTAGAGATTGTGTGGCTGCTGCTTTCGGTTCCTTGTAATTTTGGGCGAAATGGCCCGGTTTTCTGTATCTAAAACAAGACCCTTGTGTAGTTGCTACTTGCTTGCTATAAGTATGTACTGAGTTTATTTCTATCGGGTTGCCCATTGGGGAAGGAGGTTTGGTTCTGCTGAAAAACTACCGGATATTCTCTGTTGTTAAACGGAACCGCTCAGCAAGGAGTTACCCTAGACTTCATGCAAGGAGTTACCCTAGACTTTTTAGCAAGGAGTTACCCTAGACTTGCGAGTCAGGCGATTTTCGCTAAGTACGCCCAGTGCGTGCGTGACGCAAGATGAGTTTGGTGGCCGTGAGTCGATTATTTTGGCCTGCATTTGCACCTTAATTCAGACCTCTGCATTACCCTTATTTCTTACCCAAAAAGTATATAACTTAGTGCATTAGATAGCTTGATTTCTGAAGTTTGTATGTACTTAATTTGGGCATTACCAGGGCTATGGTTGGCTGGTGGCTTGGAACCAAAGATGGTGTGTTGGAAGGGCGAATTCTCCGGCATTTGCAAATTTGCACCAGAGCCTACCGCAGCGTGCCCAGGGGTGAGACAGGGTCGGAGGGTATATAAGGAGGGCTTACAGAAGCCCAACTTAATTCAATACAAAGTTGTCCAGACCATTGTCAATCGTCCCAATTCGCCTCAGAGCACCANTTGTTAAACGGAACCGCTCAGCAGGGCGTTGGCACTTCCTGCAAGGAGTTACCCTAGACTTCTTGTAAGGAGTTACCCTAGACTTCTAGTAAGGAGTTACCCTAGACTTCTTGCGAGTCAGGCGATTTTCGCTGAGTACGCCTAGTGCGTGCGCGACGCAAGATGAGTTTGGTGGCCGTGAGTCGATTATTTTGGCCTGCATTTGCACCTTAATTCAGACCTCTGCATTACCCTTATTTCTTACCCAAAAAGTATATAACTTAGTGCATTAGATAGCTTGATTTCTGAAGTTTGTATGTACTTAATTTGGGCATTACCAGGGCTATGGTTGGCTGGTGGCTTGGAACCAAAGATGGTGTGTTGGAAGGGCGAATTCTCCGGCATTTGCAAATTTGCACCAGAGCCTACCGCAGCGTGCCCAGGGGTGAGACAGGGTCGGAGGGTATATAAGGAGGGCTTACAGAAGCCCAACTTAATTCAATACAAAGTTGTCCAGACCACTGTCAATTGTCCGAATTCGCCTCAGGGCACCACACTGCGACCCTGCCGAAACACACGCTGAACTGAATGCTATTTTATAGCACATATTCATCAGATAACTAAAGAGTCTGTTCTATAAAAACTCTCTATTATAGTGATAACTATATCCTTATATATCCTAACTCTTCATTTATCTTTAGTAATGGACCGTATGGATTGTTGATAACTTTATCGGTCCACCCTAGAGTTATTAGGATTGCTGGTGGTCCCATTAATCCACCCTAGTCGGTGGAGTTCTAACCCTAACCCTGACCTAATACATCCCGTCACTTGTATCTGCAGGGTTGCATTGTAGCAGTTGTTCTTAGTTACCCTGGATCCTGGGTTACCATCGTGTTGGTTCATAATAATATTTTAAAATCATATTAGAATATTAATAACCATAAATAATATATTTAATGTTTTAAAATATTTATAATACATTCAAAATTTTATTTTTTATTTTTTTCTCAATTTAAATAAAATTTTATTTATATTTTAGATGCAATGTTATAAATTATTATATTCCCTAAAGTTTGTCTAATAGTCTTTGATAAATAATAAAACGTAATAGGTTTTAATTATAATATTATCTAGTTATTAATAATTAATATAAAAATATAACTTACTATTCTTTTAGGTATAAATAGGATTAAATATCCTATACATAACTTTTAGGGTTATATAGTTTTTTCAAGGTTTTTATTAAAATATTTATAAAATACCTTTAGTTGTTCTTTCCTAACTTTATAAATCTTCAAGAATTCTAATATGGTAGTTAGTTTAAATAGGATCTTATAATTCATTTATTACATTAAGGTAAAAATATATTATCTTATTTTTCCTTTGGTATTATATAAATAAAATTTTTAGTTATTAATTTAATAACTTTTATATATAATAGCTAATATTATAAAGGTTTTTTTAAGAATATACTAACTATTTTTAGGATATATAATATTAATTCCTATTACTTAATAACTACTTAAATATTATTTTCTTTATTTATAATTAATTATTATCATAATATATATTTTCATTATATCTTCTATTTAATTTTATTATTATATTATTTTATACTACATTGCCTTTAAAGTATTATACTTCCTTAGCTTTACTTATCAGTAAGTTTATTTAAATATAAGCTCTATTACTATCCTTTAGAATTAAAATTTATTATATTTTATATTAATTATGCTTTCTTAGGTATTAATTAAAACATCTCGGTAATAGTTTAATTAATATATAGATTCCTATTTTTAAATTATAAAGTTTTATATATAATCTTATATCTTATTATATTTATAATATTCAATAAAATATTTTTATTATGATTAAAAAGGGTAACTTGAAAATAATTAATCTATATATTAATAATCTTATTATTATAAATTATTTTCCATTTATTAATTATAATAAATAAGTAAAGTTTTATTTTTCTTTATTATAATAAATAAATAAAGTTTTATTTTCCTTCATTATAATATTTTATATTCATTTACTGTTTTTAATAAAATTGAGTTTCCTTACATTTCATTATTAATAAACATTATAAAGAATTATTCTTTAATTTATATTAAGATCTTAATATATTCATTTTTCTTAGTTTTTATTATATAAAGAGACGTTTCTTATTTTTTTATAACTAGCTAAGGCTTATTTAAATATAGCTTTTGATATTTTTTACTATCTTATCCTTAAAGTATAATTAATAATACTTTAATACTTTAATTTATTTTATTTATAAAGCTTAAATAGTTTCAGTGTATTATATTATTATAATAAGAAGTTTTTATTAATTTTATTAATATAGTATATTTCATAAAAACCAAAGATTTATAATACTTATAATTGTTTATAGTTTTTTAAATATTATTAATATATTTTAGGGTTATTTATGGAAAGTCTTACTAGGGGTAGAATTATTTTAATCTCTTAAATTACTATATTTCCATCCTTTTTTAGAATTATTATTTATATAATACTAATATATAGTATTATTATTACTACTCTATCTATTTATTTATAAAGGTTTTAGTTTAGTAATACTAAAAAATATAATTTGATTAATACTAATCTTAATTTCTTATTATTTTATTACTATTAATATCTTACTTTTATGTATTTTAGGGAATTATCTTAAGGCCTCTTTATTTAAAAGATATATAAGGTAATAATTTATAACGTAAGCTTCTTAATTAAATGTAATATACCTTTTAGGCTTAATATTAATAATAATATTAGCTTGCTAGTTGTTTAATATAGGCTTCTAATTATTCTTCTTTTTATTATAAGAATTATATATAAAGTAGCCTTTCTTACTATAGTTATAGTACTTAATATCCTTTTTATTTTTCCTTACCTATTATTAAGTTATATTAAGCTTTATAAGCCCTATATATTATTTTAAAATTATAATTCTAACCTGAAAGTATTTTTAAGTATTAGCCTTATATTAAAAGTTATTACAATTATTATTATTCTTTTTTTCTTTTTTATATAATATTTATACATCTAATTATCAATTTTAATAGCTAGGTTAATACATTATAAAACTTTAATAAATTAATCTTTTTGAATTAGTTTATTTTGTATTTTATTTTTGAGTTTATTTTGAGATATCAAAATATACGTATTATCTATATGATTAATTTATATGAAAATATATTAAAATTCTATTATATATATTAAAATAACTTATTTCTACTTAACTTTATAATATTATTTAGAATTTATTACTCTATAGATTTTATATTTATTTAAGAAACTATTCAATATTTAGCCTTGGCTTATATATATATTACAATAATTGATTCATTTTCAATTATATTTAGTATTTATTTATTTATTTAAAGTAGGCTAGATTATCTAACTTCAAAGGACGCTAAATGTTTTTAATAAATTGGAAGGAAATAAGTATTTAAAGTAAAACCAAAAAATGGAATATATTAACTCTTTCTTTTAATATATTTAATACATATTCCTTATTATTAGGCTTTTGGCTATATATACTTAGGTTTTGTATATTAATTAGACTATATAATGAATATAATTAAAGTTATTTAGCTTATGATAAAGCTAGTTTTATTAAAACTATAAAGAGTATTCTTTAGAAATCTACATTTAGTTATTATATTATAAAGTAATCAAAACTTAAATTTCCAACTCTTTAAATATTTATAACTAAATATATAAAACTTTACAGTTAATTAAATTTAGTTCCTAAGCTTAATTATATCTTAATAAAGTATTATATTTAGTACTTATTAACTAGCTTATTATTATATAATATTAATATAAGGTTAGCTAAATGATTATATTATTTTCTTTTATTATATAATTTAAAGTATATTAAACATGTTAGCTATTATAGATTTACTTATTCTATCCTAAAAATACAAAGGTCATTAAAAGCCTTAATTATTCTTCTAAAAATGAGAACGAAAATCTTCCTCTAACAATGTCGTTGCTTAGGTTTTCGAATCAAGTTCAGGTTAGACCGTCTAGTGTCTCTTATAGTTAATATATATTACATTTTTATATGTCTGGTTAGTATAACTATATTCCATTTAAGTATATCTATTTACCAGCTAGACAATATATTACTTTTTAAGGTTCTTATTATGTAGTAAATCCCTTTTAAGAATTTATTTAGCTCTTACATCTCCTTTTTACTTAACTTTAAATTATCTATTTTAAATTGAAGTTTTATCAACTTATTAAATTTATTAAAATATCCATTATATCCTTTGAAGATAATAATAAGTATATTGATTTCCTCTCATAATAAATATTTACTCATTAAGTTATAGCCCTTAGGATTTAGTATAAGCCTTACTTTAATCTAAACTTAATGATTATATTAAGTATTTATTCTGCTGCTATGCGTCTATTACCTCTATTTATTTGTAAGGAAGCATAATTACTATATCTTAATTATGAATTATTACGTCTTAATGATCTTAGGATTAGCTCTATACACTTAATAAAATTAAAATATAAGTATTACAGGTCTTAATGAAAGGCCGAATAACTATATAAGTAGCATTAAATGCCAAATATCCATTCTTAAGTAGTTATGCGTTTCAGATTAAGAAGGCTTATAATGGCTATTTAATTAAAGTATAAATAAATCGTGTGTATATTCTATGCAAGCATGCAGGTTTAAAGACCATAGCCATTTTATATTACTGATTTCAAGCAATTTAAAGGCTTTAAGTTATATAGCCAATCTTTTATATATAATTTTTACAAGCATTAAACTTGCTAATGGTTAAAGATAGCTTTAAACTCAATGACTTAGTAGTGCTAGTATGAATTAATATAGTTTAAGACTAAGACTTAAAGTATAAAAGAGTAGTTCATAGTTTAACACTAGTAAAAGAAGTAACTAAATAGTTATTATTAAAAGCATATATTATAAACTAATTATATTAATCTAAACTAATTGGTTTTATCTCTTAGGAGTAACTATTTCATATTTCAACTGAAAAGAGGAACTTAAAGAATATAACTATTTTATAAGTATACTTATAAGTTTTATATTGTTTTTACTGATTTTTAAATACCTTAAATAGCTAAGAGTAATTTTCCCTCTTAGGATATAAAATATATACTATTATTATAAAGTCTTAATGCATTAAAGGTTCAAATAAAAAGACAAATATAAGAATAATGTAAAANAGAATTTGGGCAAGAAATAAGTCTGATGCAGAGGTTTAAAGTCGGGGTAGTTGTATACCCTAAAAAATCAACTCACGGCCATACAAGTCATCTCCCGTCACGCACACACTGGGCGTAGTTGGTTGAATTCGACTGTTTCCGTTTAACAATATATATATTAACTAAAAGTAAATATTATACTTACCTGAAATAGATATAAAAGCTATAGGATAGTAGAGGCTAAATTGTATTATAAAGATGGTAATATTATTATTATCATTAGTATATTATTATATTTTCCTTAAATATTAAGACTTTTATTTATAATATATTTTAGTAAATATTAAGGTTTTAGTTATATTAAGTTTCTATTTTTAACATATAATTCTTTGCCTCAGATTCTTATAATTCCTTATATTATATTATAATTTAAAATATGTTTAAATTATTATTTATTATTAATGTTTTAATAAGTGTTATATTATTTCTTTTAATCTTTAAATAGCTTGATTAATTAAAAGTAATTTAATTTCTTGAGATATAAGATATATAATATTATTATAGAACTCTATTTAATCAATATTGAAATAAAAAAAGAAATATAAGAATAATATAAAAGTTAAAAATGTAATTAGTATTGAAAAAGGGCTATTTTAAATAAACCTTAATACATTTTAGCTCTATTATACCTACCTTAGCCGCTTTAAATTTATAAAAGTAATTGAACTAAATATTTAAATATAATTGAGATTAATTAGTACTTATGTGTATTATATATCTAGCCTTAGATTGGTACTGAGGTAGTCTAAAGTTAATAAAGTTCCTGAAAACTATCCACTTCCTAGTCCTGGCTACTTCCTGGTACCCTAGGTTATTTATATTTTAAATTCTATAAAAATATATTTTATATATCAAGAAACATATTTCTTAACATATCTATCATTTATTAATATTTACTATTTAATACTAAATTATATTAATATTGATTTAAATTGTTTATGAAATATAATTATATATATAAAAAATAAATAAGTAGTATTATTAGGGAATTATATTAAGAAGCTCATAAGGTATATATAAAACTAATTTTCGTATAGAAAGTATTTATTAAAATATTTCATACTAAAAAACTAAAATGATATAACAGAATTAAAAATTTATACTAAGTTCCTGTTTATAATGTTAGTTGGGTAAATTAGGAGAAAATAGTTAGATAAATAATATAATGTAGCTTAAGCCTTCTAATACGGCAGGCTTACTCGTAGATGTAGAATGGGTGAAACTTAGTTTATGATGACCCTGCGGTAACGCATCCGACTTTGAGACCATAGAGGGAAATCTGGTTCTTAGAGCTGAACTAAGTAAGGATGCAAGTCTTCTATTGCAGGCACTTCCGTACGTGGACTCGGCAAAAAATCTTCAGCAGGCCATTAATGCGCAGGCATATGATATTACAGCTACTCAGCGAGTAACACGTAGCTAAAGTTTTCTATTGTGTCTTGAAATTGTTTTGCTAATCGTAAAGGCCCCATCCCCTCAGCTCTGCCAAACTCAAGCGCCAATGGTAGCTTGCAGATCGATGACACTGATACTGACTTGATTCGTGCTGCTGGGTGGGAGCCAACCTCCCCCGATGATTCCGAGCTTGGTTGGATCGTCCTGAAAGACCGCTAGTGAGCGTGAGTACGCGTTGGGCTGAGGTGTGTTGTACTGGATCCAGGCGTCCGCAGCTCCCAGTGCCTTGTTCGTAAAGATCTGTGACTGGCTCCCTCCGCTGAGAATAATGGTGCCATTCGCACCGCCGAAGCTTGACCAAACCAGAAACGGAGAGCTCACGGGTATGGTTCCGGCCGTGGACCTGAGAGTTGTATCAACCGCTGCGGCGACATTGAGCGGGTCGCTTGTGATTCGGTAATGGACTCGGCAGCCATCGGTTCCGCATAGCTCGTAGGCAAATATGTAATCGTTGTTTGGGAGCTTCACGATAGCTGGCATTCCCGGCCGAGCATCGTAGTTGCTTGCATCCCTGACGTCGTCAACGGGTGAACTCCAAGAGACCAAGTCCGTGGTCGTCTGGTGCGACAGCTTTTGCCCATTTCTCGAGTCACGCTGGTCGGCGTAATAGCAAATCAACTGGTTATTATAGACACTGAAGAATTGTCAATCACCTCGAATATGCAGCAGAGCACTAGGATTGCAAGACTCACAAGAGCAAAGGCTCCCAGACAGGTGTCAGGCCGTTGGTAGGCCGGGCTTCACCTCCGCTTGCCACACTGCTGACAAACGACCAATTTACACCACCATCCGTGCTAGCATATACATCTATCTTGGTCTTGCTTAGATCCGTAGGGATGCTGTTGCCAGCCAGGAGGAGAGTGCCAGCTGGGAAACGGCCGATGGCACTGGGCAGCTCGTAGAGATAAGGCTGATATCTCAAGCCCCAGCCATTGACAGCATCATGAACTTGGCCGATCTCAGCCCAGGTCGAGCCGCCGTCCGTCGAGCTGAAGATGGGAAAGTAGACAGCTGGGGGCTCAGGGGAGTAGTTCTCCCAGGTGGCGAGTAGAGCACCAGATTTCAAGTGGACTGCGCGAGCGTAAAGAACTCGTGGATCCACCCATCCGGCGTTGGTCGGAGGCGAGAAGATTACTTTATTAGAAATTGTCGGTGACTGGCGTTGCTCGAGTGATGGAGTTGGCGTAGCCGTAACTTGAAGCGACAGGACGCTGGCAAGACCGACCAAGGCGGCGCGAAACAAATGCATTCTGGGGTTTTGGAACGTGAACAGTCTTCTGCAAGCCAGGCCTAGAATATCTCTCACCGCTTGACGTGCTCTTGGATGGCCTACTTAACATTCTTATATACCTCAAGCCATGATGTTTGCAAGTAGAGTCGTACCGGGGAACGCGGACACAACAAGACCGGTCATATAACTTCTTGTGATCATGTGTCATTTAACTCTTCGGGTAGTCCCACATAAGCAGGGGCAGCCAAGACGTATCGTATATGCGCACCAATTCCATGACTCAGGTGAAATCCGGTTTACCAAACCACCTTGGCATTATAACGAGCATCTAATTATATGCGCCCCGAGGCGGGCCGAGTTCAGTGTTGAGCACCGACCTGTGTTCTTCGCCACATTGGTGGACCAATCAATGACTCTTTTGCTAACAACCAAACTTCAGCCAGCCTCCAACACTACTATCATTTGCAGGAGTTGCAGTAAACGACAATCTGCTATATGGATAGCCTGATACAGTGGCCGTCTCGACAAAATTTTATGCAGCCTATCCATTGGTGCAGAAGGTAGTCAAAGGTATGAACATTGTTTCGAGACCGTTTGAACGATCATAGCCGGTATAGGGCCGGGAATTAACCATACGTGGGTAATACACAATGGGTACCCATTTACCTACAGATAATTACAGTGATTAAATTACCCATAAGTCCTTAGCAGGTACCTATAAGTATTTTTTTAAATATTAAAAATTAATAATTTTATTCCGATGTTAAATTTTTATATCATATCTTACTTAATATACTTACTAATAAAATAATAAATCTAAGATAAATAACATATAAACTTTTTCTTAAAAATTTATTTTTTAATTAAAGCAGTTAAACTTAAAAAGAGTTAACCTTCAATATTAACTTTTTACTTTCCTTTTTAATAAAAGCCTTTTAAATAAAGTAAATTTTAATGACTTTATTGATAAATGTAGCTTTATAATTTAAAATAAAATATTTCTTTAAAATATTATATATTATTTTATTAAATTTGAAATTGTTAACGCATAATAATAATAGATTTTAAATAAATAATACAAAGATTAATCATTATTGAATATTAAAGTAATTAATAAGAATATAAATTAAAATGAATACATCGTTTATATATATAATAATATAGGCCTGAATATATTTTGAAAAAGTATTTAAAAAGAATTAAGTAAAAATACGAGTTACGATTAAGTTTAAAAGAAATTATTTTTATAAAATACAAGGAATATTATTACAAAATTAATAATAAAAAGCATATTAGATAATATAAATTCTATTATAAAGTTATAATTAGAAGAACATTAAAATAATACCATAAAGAGAAATAAAAACATTCATTAATAAGTATTTATTTATATTTTATTATTATATCATTATTAATATTATGATAAATATATTTCAATATTCTATAATAATTATATTATTTATTTCATTATTTACTTTATTATTAATTTCCTTTTTTAGGCTTTTAATACTTATTATTTTAATTATAATCAAGAAAATATTAATAACACATTAAAATTGAAATAAAAATAAAAATAAAACAAGATTTAATAATACTTCAAAGCTATAAAAAATTATAATTATGATAGTCCTTACGATCTTATAGTAAAGAGGAGCTTAAATAGTTTATAGAGGATAGTGAATTAAAAGCTATAATTACCTAAGTAATAATAAGGAGGAAGTGATAAAGCTGTAATTTTATATTATAATTAAAATAAAGACTATTAAGCTAATAATATAAAGAGCTATAGTGACTAATTAATTAATTTAGCGGGTTTATTAACTTATAGCCCTAATAACCCCTCTTCTTTAAAAATTAAAAGCTAGTTATATTACTAGTTAGGATTAAATCCATAATCATTTTAGTAATTAGTTTAAATAATACTTCTTAGGCCCTTATAGGGATAATTTCCACGACTTATTATTATATTAAGGGCCTTAGAACCTTGGTTTATGATAATTTCTATATTATATAATATTTGGCTTAACTAATAACTTATAAAGTAATTTAATTAGCTGCTTTATTCCTTTAACAAATCTTTATCTTATTATAAATATTTCAAAATATTATCTTCCTCATTGATGCTTAACATATTATTAAAGTTATCATTTTTAAAAGTACTATTATTATTATTTTTATTACATGTATTACATTAATAGTAAGTATATTATATAATATAATGCATTTAAATACTACAAATATTTTAGGTAGATAAATATCAATGCTTTATTTCTATCCTATGTAACGTAATTATTAGCCCTAATATAAGGATATATTTATTATTATGGTAACGTACCTTATATTTTGAAAATTAAGGTTTTAATAATCTCTACATGATAAAATAGCCTAGTAGTCTGTAGGTAAGTATTATAATATGCTTAAATTCTTATTAGTATATATTCAAAGTTTATTATTAGGTATTATTCTGGGTTTAGCTATTTAAGTTTTTAATATATTTAATATGGAAGGATACTTTACATAACCTTTAAAGCTAGAATTTTATGAACTTTTAATTTTTATAATTATATTATCAAAAAGGAATATTTGGTTAGAAACACGACTATGGGTTATAATTTGTAATATAATACTATTAATATAAAAGTAGGAAGTTAAGCTTATTATACAAAGGATAAATTAATTAAGCTTAAATAAGCAGTTAATTATAATTAAAAGGATATTTATAATCTATTTAATCTTTAACTATACACTTAAAGTAATAATAAATAATAAAGGCTAACTTAACACCTAACACACGACTAAAAAAATAAATAATATATGTTATCCATTAAATATACTAATAAATAGCTCCTTTAGTAATTATATAATAATTGAATATTTATTTCTAAAAAAAAAGCCTTATTAGCTTTGCATTAGACATATATGACTATATATTGTTTCATATTGATAATTTAAACATCTTTTTACTATAAACTTATGTATTAGGTTTATTAGCTAAGAAACTATAATAATCAATATATTTATTAATAATTAATTACCCTGTAGTAAGATATTATATAATAAGAGTAGTAATAATAATGTTAAC
>NQMI01000216.1:15050-27383 GCA_002270565.1 Stenocarpella maydis | reverse complement strand
TATCTTTTTAATAAAGTCTGCTTTAATATAAATATTTCATTTATTATAGTCTTATTATAGCTAATTCTGTATATAATTAATAAATAAGATTAGTAGTTATATTTAATAAACAGCTAATAATAACTTCAAGTACCTATTTATATTAAAGAGAGCAATGAGTCTATTAGAAATTATAAGTAATAAATTAAAGTATACTAATTATAAAGTATTATATAGTACTTTATAACTTAGATCATAAAAAGGTTATTTTAATTTTCAAATTTGAAATATTAAATAAAATATTAATTATTATTTATGAAGAAACTATTATTATATATCATAATACTATAATAAGCTAAAACTTAATAAATTATTTACCTAATAATATTAAGAAACTTAATAGTTCCAAAAATGAAGTGATATATTTAATTAATATATCCATAATAGTAAGCTTAAGATAGGGCGTTATACGCTAATATTAAGCAACTTCAACTTTAGGATTATTATTAATTATAATTTATCTTTAGGTAGCCATTAATATAATATTAATAATAGCTTTGATTAATACCTTAACCTTATTAAAAGTAATGGTATAATATTTAATAATATTATACTCCTTAACATAAAAGATTAAGGTAATAATATAATAATAATTTAGTTTATCACGAAGTAGAATTTATTACTAAGTACTAAGTAGAGTTTATTACTAGGTACAATTTATTACTAAATAGAATTTATTACTAAGTAGAATTTATTGCTAAGTAGAATTTATTACTAAGTAGAACACTTTTGTAATTTCTGCTAACTTTTATTGACCTTTGGACCCCCCTAGAGCTAAATAATTAATAAAAGGTGGCAGTAATTAGTACTAACTATACTTAATTGCTTATTTCTAATTAACTTTACTAATTTAGAGGGGTTAATAGGGCCATAGTACTAGTCTGAATAGGCTAACCTTTGGTAGGAAAAATGCAGTTTTGTTGGAATAGCACTTAGGATCGCACATCAGTATGGGGACGAGGTGGCTTAGTCAGCCACCTAGGTACCGCACGGAGGCCTTAAGCCCCTACCGTGTTCTTCCCCTCCCTCATTTCAGAACCTAGATAGATCATCAAATAATAGAACCAGTTCGATAACCACTATATATATATACCAACAGCTATATAGCAAAGGCCACTTAACACTAATTAGTAATTACTTAGCAGGATTATAGATTAGCAAGAGTAAAGAGATAAGCCCCCATATAACTCTCTAGCTATACTACCGAATAAGGATCAGGAAGCAGAACAGCCAGAGTTATATGCTTGTACTAAGAGCCTAGGGATCTCCTCAACCAAGCCGCAGCNTATAACTACACGGGAATCTACTCCTAGACTCCCTAGTTAAAGACTTTAAGGGGTGGACTACCCACTAATTTAATTAGGTCCCTCATATATTTAAGAAAGAGCTACTTTACCTAATTAGTAAAGAGAGAATATAAATATTAGGAGGATCCTATTCAGCAAGAATTATATAACTTATTAAGGCTAGAAAGGCAAGCTATAAGCAGCTATAGTAAACTCAATAAACTCCACCTAGCCCTATATAAGCTATAATATTACTAGCTAGATAGTAATTAATATAACCCATATAAGCAACTATTAAGCTATATGAATAATAGTAATAATCCTATTTATATGAAGCCCCTTAAACTATATAAGCATAGATAGTAGAAACCTATCCTATATAATAGATACCTTCTGGTGTGAGATATATATAAGAGGTAGGCAATTTCCTATAGCAGCTAGACATTATACTTATTGCATAATCCATTTATATGAATGGTGCTCTATATAACTTACCTCTGACCTGAATAGTCTATAACGGGCCAATCAACCCCTAAGCTATAGCCAACTTCAATAAGAAATAAAGGAAGGAATATAACTATATAGGGAGGTTATATAACCTATTATATAATAAAGCATGAATCTTTATAGGGTACTATAGAAGATTGCAAATTTAAGAGGATTAATACTATATAGTCTTCCCAGATATACTCTCAGACTATATAGAGGACTTCTACCTTTACTATATAGGCCTGGATAAGATATAAAAGGAAATATATAATCTAATGAATATGCACTTTAATATAAATACTAATTATAGCTAGTATTAGGCAGATTGGATAACTATATCCTTTATATAAGTTAAAAGGGAGAATCTAGAGAAAACACTCCTAGAAGTACTAAAGGTACTTCTTAATAAACTCCAACTCACACAATAGGCCCTAGGAGAGAGATACTAAAGGGGTATTGCACTCTATATGATAGTTTCCCGAGTATATTGTATGGTGCTAGAGCTTGAATATACCTTAATGAACCAGAAACTAATGTGTGAAGCTCTATTTGTAGACCTTTGAGCAGCAATCTAAGTTGCTATGGAGAGAAACTTAACCTGATAATTTATTACCCAAGATGAGGTAAAAAATCAATTTTATAGATAGAAGGTATATATTAAACTTTAATAACTGCTAAAAGCCTTTGTATAATCGCCACTGAATGAGCTCTTCATATAATTATCTATAGCCTGATAAGGGCTGGTTTCTATAACAACCTCTCGTATGACTAGGGTAACAACCGTATTTATTATAATAATCATTCAGACCACCTTATACAATAAGCCGACTAAAGAAGTGCTTTGTGTGCAAGAAGGAAAGGTGCTGGTCTACTAACTACTCTAAAAAGGAGCGGAGTAATATATAAGGCCAATACCTATAAGTGTGTAATAACCTTAATTAGGAATCTCTTTAGGGAGAGGGCAAATTTTAGTTATTTATATTTGATTATAAGGGGGAGGACCCAGATCTTAATCGTATAGAAGACCAACTATAGGATTCATGGGGCTTAGAGGATGAAAACATACCCTAATAGCACCTTGTTAATGCAGCATTCAATTACCGCACAATAGGTAAAGATATCTACTCAGCTCTAAGGATGATTACTACAAAAAGCTTCATACTATATAACCTATATAGTATAATATATTAAGGGGAACTCTGGGATACTAGGGTAGCTAAATTTTCAATAATAGGGAAGCCCCAGGTACTAGCATATATATGAGAGAACCCTAGTATGATGATTAACTAGAAGAAGGATATAGCAAGAGTTAAGTTTAAACTAGCAGATATAATTACTTCTATTAGGATAATTAAGCTGAGGAACTAACTTAAAGAGATAACCTACTATATTATAAATACCTTAACTCTATTCCTATTCTTACTATATAATGCTAATAGACTAAAGGCCTACTTTAATAATACTGCAAATATTATTATATAAGGGAATACCTTACTCCTAGTTATATGAAAATAGGGATATGCTTTCTTTAACCTTAGCTATATAGAGGCTAGAGCCTTCCTTACTAAACCTTAGCTATAGTGACTTTATAGGCGCTTTAGCCATCCCTATATAAAGAAACTATATAGACTTCTTAGAAGTATAGGGTATAATAATGTTAAGGAAGCCATTCTGGAGAGAATTAAGAAATTCTGCTACTACTGCTAGATATATAACCCAGCCCTAAGATAATTTAAATTCTCTATTAAGGATGAAAGCTACTTTAATTATAAAGTAGTAATTAATATTATATAACTTGGAAAGAAGAATGCCCTATATATAATCAATATAGATATAAACTTCTAAGTAGTAATATTCCTTAGATTTATATCTATATAAGATACCTAAGATGCACTCTATAAATGCTGGATCTATACTTATATTAGCCTACCTAACTATATTATATACAACCTAGGGATAAACTTTGCATTAGAGGAGTTTTATATAAATATAAAGATTATAAGGATCTTGTGTAAAGAGATGCTAGTAGAGGTATACTGGGCTATAGGGAAAGTTAAGCGGTTATATAGACCTCTAAAAAGGGCGTATAAAATGCTTCATATAGAGATTGATAAAGCTATAAATAATAAGATAATCCTATAGATAGCAATTAAGGCCCTAAATAATATAGCTAGGCTAAGTGGATTCATACCAACCCTTCTAGTATTTAGTACCTACCCTTAAGTCTCATATAAATCTCCACTATCTCCAGATATTACTCTGATGAATTTGTGCTATAGAATAGCATTCAGTTCAGCGTGTGTGTGTTTCGGCAGGGATGAATTTGTGCTATAGAATAGCATTCAGTTCAGCGTGTGTGTGTTTCGGCAGGGTCGCAGTATGGTGCTCTGAGGCGAATTGGGACGATTGACAATGGTCTGGACAACTTTGTATTGAATTAAGTTGGGCTTCTGTAAGCCCTCCTTATATACCCTCCGACGTCGTCTCACCCCTGGGCACGCTGCGGTCGGCTCTGGTGCAAATTTGCAAATGCCGGAAAATTCGCCCTTCCAACACACCATCTTTGGTTCCAAGCAGCCAGCCAACCATAGCCCTAGCAATGCCCAAATTAAGTACATACAAACTTCAGAAATCAGGCTATCCAATGCACTAAGTCATATACTTTTTGGGTAAGAAATAAGGGTAATGCAGAGGTCTGAATTAAGGTGCAAATGCAGGCCAAAATAATCGACTCACGGCCACCAAACTCATCTTGCGTCACGCACGCACTGGGCGTACTTAGCGAAAATCGCCTGACTCGCAAGTCTAGGGTAACTCCTTGCTAGGAAGTCTAGGGTAACTCCTTACAACNGTTGTAAGGAGTTACCCTAGACTTCCTAGCAAGGAGTTACCCTAGACTTGCGAGTCAGGCGATTTTCGCTAAGTACGCCCAGTGCGTGCGTGACGCAAGATGAGTTTGGTGGCCGTGAGTCGATTATTTTGGCCTGCATTTGCACCTTAATTCAGACCTCTGCATTACCCTTATTTCTTACCCAAAAAGTATATGACCTAGTGCATTGGATAGCTTGATTTCTGAAGTTTATATGTACTTAATTTGGGTATTGCTAGGGCTATGGTTGGCTGGTTGCTTGGAACTAAAGATGGTGTGTTAGAAGGGCGAATTTTCCAGCATTTGCAAATTTGCACCAGAGCCTACTGCAGCGTGCCCAGGGGTGAGACGATGTTGGAGGGTATATAAGGAGGGCTTATAGAAGCCCAACTTAATTCAATACAAAGTTGTCCAGATCATTGTTAATCGTCCGAATTCGCCTCAGAGCACCATACTGCGACCCTGCTGAAACACACACACGCTGAACTGAATGCTATTCTATAGCACAAATTCTTCAGAATATGAGAAGCCATCACCATATAACAGCCAATCCAAGCCAGAAAGAGAGGCAGGCCTAGGAAGGAAGCTACCCAGGTGCAGCTGAATCAGTGAGGCAGACCCAGGAGAGCAACCGCATAATATACATATCTGTTAACTATATAACTACTAGCAACTACTTTCTTAACCTAAAAGAAAGGGACTTATATAACCTGGCTATTAAGCTGAGGGAAGATAACATCATTACCAGCCCAGGTAAGCTATTTAAAGAATCTAATGCCCTTAAGATTAATGCTCTAGCCAGCAAAGATATATTTAAATTTGCAAAATACAACCTGAAGATATATGGATATCTGAGAATCTTTAATATATAAATGGTATAAAACGTTAAGAATAGGTTAATTAAGCTGATTAAGAAATTAAGGCTATTTATATAAGGCTTTAAAGATAAATAGAAATATATAATACTAATACAGGCCCCAACCATTTAGAGGATGAGCTAGAGACTGATTCTAGCCCTAAAGCTAATACTCATTCAATTATATGAATGCTAAGGCAAACTATAGGACATTATATAAGCCTATATTCAAGCTGAAGATGCACTAACCCATATGATTATTGCATAACTACCCCTGGAGCTTAGGGATAGATACCCCCCAGATATAATCCTTATTATTAGGAAACTACTATACGGCCTAGCCGAGGCAGACCTGCATTAGTATAAAACCTACCACACCTACCATACAGAGGCCCTAAAAATAAAGATCTTTATATATAACCCATGCCTCCTATTTACTACTAATGGGCTGTATGACTTTAGCATCTTAGGGATATAGATGGATAATACCTTCTTCTTTATAATACTGATATTCTCTAAGAGGGAGGAAGACAAGCTAAGAAAGAAAAAGTTCCGTGTGAAGCTAAAGGAAGTTCTAATACCTGAAAAACCGGTAGAATTCAATGGTAGAAGGATTGAGTTAGATGAAGAGAACATCTTATTCATACAAAAAGGACAAGCTGCTACAACAGATGCAGGCCTAATAGGAGGTACAATAGGCGAGATGGGTAAGCCATAAGGGCCGCAAGAAGAAGAGCGCGAGCCAAAAGACATCATACAAGTAAGGAAATTTTATTAAACGAGTTAAAGAAGAAGAAGTAATCATATAAATATATACCAAAGGTTTGTATATAGGTATATGGGTGTTATATGATAAAGAAAGGAAGAAGGGAAGAAAGAGAGAGAGAGAGAGAGAGGAAGAGGTTTTATGTTGGGGAGGAAGCATATAGCACTAGCATCCCTAGCTAGCAATAAGTTAGTCATGCAAGTGAGTGACTCACAAAGGAGACATCTTACTAAGGATGTGCTTCTTTTACTCCTTCTATATATATAAAGAGCTATAGAGTAAGGATAATAAGGGAAGTATAGGTGGTTAGAAGTAGAAGAGATGTTGGATAACGACTAATATTAGCTAAGTGGTTGGAGGTCACGAGCAGTGTATAAAGTAAAAAGCAGTACAACCTACAGGAGGAGAGGAGGGGGATTTCACTAAGAAGGAAGGTATATAAGTCATTCAACCTGCTTAAAGGCTAAAAGGAAGATATATAATTATAAAAGAAAAGATCCCTAGTATTAGAATAGTACTTAGGATTGCATATTAGTATGGGGATGAGGTGGCTTAGTTAGCCACCTAGATACCGCATGGAGGCCTTAAGCCCCTACCGTATGCTTCCCCTCCCTCGTTTCAGAACCTAGATAGATCATCAAATAACAGAACCAGTTCGACAACCACTGTACATACATACTAATAGCCATATGGCAAAGGCCATTCAACAGTAGTAATATTATTCTTATAATTAATAGAAGCTTAGAAGGCTGGAGTTCCTACCATAAATAAATTAGAGGTAGATTTTAATATTTAATATATTATAAAAGTAGTATATAAATTTTAGTTAAAAAACTCTATAATACTATAAAATAAGAATAGTAAGTTATACTCCATATAATTAAGCTGCTTAGGTTCTATTTATATAGTATTTACGTTATTTAAAGGTAGATTTAAATACTCTTATGTAATAATTAACATGATTTACTTCATAAATCCCTAAAGCTTATATTATTTAATAGCTTATAGTTATTAAGAATTAAAACTTTACAGTTAAATATAGAAAAGGGAATAATAACTTAATTATAGATTTAGTCTTAAGAAAACTATTTAGGCCTTTTAATAAAGTGGATAGGTATTATAAGAGTAATATTAAAAATTAGTATAATATATTCCTAAATCTAGTTATGGCTTTAATATTTAAAAACAAGGCTTTTTAATTCTTTATATAAGATAGAATTCTTTAAAGGAAACTTAAGAAAGATCCTTTAAGAAGAAGAGTAATTAATAACCTTAATTTAAGATAAAGAAGTATTAGGAATACCTAACTATTATTAGGATAGAGGTGTATACTATTAGAAAGGGATATAGTTAGATATTAAAAAGCTATTATAGGGTGCCCTAGATATAATAAATGATATATAAAGATTTATAACAATGATATTATACCTGTAGTATTATGGCTTCAATTTTAAAGATCTATCTTAATATATAGTACCTTTCCTTTAATCTGAGATATAAATACACAGTAGAAGGATATTAGAACCTTATAGGCTGAGTTAAAGTAATAGCCTTATAATTAGCTAACTTAAAAAGCATTAAATAATTCTTTATTAATAATTTGCGCTCCAAGTAAGGATTTTCTATATTACTTATAATAAATAAAGAATATAAAAATCTAGGGAACTTTATTAAATATTTTAAGTACTTTAAGGCATATTTAATTAAGATATTTATATATAATTTAAAGATAAATAGTATTATTAAGTTTTAGTAGTTCAATATTACCTTAGCCTTAGGAAAAATACTAAATAGAAGAATTAATAGCTAGAAGTATATTCTTTTATATATACTCTTTACTAATTAGATATCTATAACCTAATCCTATAGAAAAACTCTATTCTATGTCCTCTATAGATTCAATGCTATCTTGCTTATTAAAATAAATATTCTTATTTAATATATATAAGTATAGATACTATATAAAACCTTTAATTAGGCTTTAGATTATTAATTATAATTGCTTTTAAACCTTAAAGATAATATATTATATATTTAGGAATTAGTTACCTTATAAAGGAAAAGGGTAGGTAGCTAAAATACTTATTAAGGCTTCTCTACATTAGCCCTACTTATGAAAGATAACCTTATTTTAATTATTCCTTATTATAAAAGCTAATATACTATTAGTTTAGCATATATATTATATAAGATATTAAGCTAAATAATACAAATAAGTTAAGGATCCTAGATAAACTACTAGATCAGGAAATATATTCATTTAAGCCTTTAAAGAAGTTTATTAATAACATGGATATATAAGAACGTAAGGTTCTACATGTTTAGGAGGATAATCTATCTAAGATTTATAAAATAGAAGAAAAGTTTTTAATATAGCTGGATATAATACCTCCCTAAATATATTAAATAATAGCCTCCACCTTACTATATTAAACTATAATAACTCTATTTATTACTAGTCTTTACCTAATTAGATAATGCTATATACTTGAAATAGTATCGATATAGAGAATATTACTACCTTAGAAGCCTTAAATTTAGATAATTATTTACTTTAAGCGCTTTAGTATATAGATTTTCCTATTATTAACCTAAATAACCTTAGGTTAAAAGATTATAAAGTAAAGAATAATAAGGATTAATAAGGTACTATTGATTCAATATACCTAGCTCTTTTAAATAGATATATATATATAAAACTATGACATTATATAGCTTAAGTAAGATAACTATTAAAAAAGAAAGCTATCACTCTAGCCTAATTAACTATTCTTAATTCTTATTTTAACCCTCCCTATTTAAATATAATTATATAGCCCTCCTAACTCTATTTCTATAGATTAAGCTCTATAAGCCTATATTTAAACTTCCTTAGCTACTATGTAATAATATTATTAAGGGACTAGTTAGAAATCTTATTAAAATCTATCTTAATACCTACCTTAGTAAACTCTCTTAGCTTAAGCTTAGTAATTAGTATTTAAGCTACTTTATTAATTAGATTAAGTCTAGCCTTAAAAATAGAGTTATAACTAAGCTTAAATATCTTTGCTGTCTTAAAGTTATAATGAATATAATTAGTATAAAACTAATTAGAAAAGTTTATAAGTAACGAATATTTAAAGAAGAGAATTATAATAAAAAGAATTCTGTAAGTACTTAGTTAAATATATAATACCCGTATTTACTTTATATAATATTTATATAAGTTTATATTATAATAAGTAAAGAAACTAATAATGAGAGGATAACTCTATTAATAATATATTTTATTATAAAGTTAAGATATATACTTCTTATTATATGTTTTATTTATTTTAATTAAAACCTTATTAAGGCCTACTTTAAGTATTATATTAAATTATAAGTATAAGAACTTCGAAGTAATATCTCCTTTTAGAAAGAAAATGAAGAAGTTCATTAAGTTAAACTTCTTAATTACTGTCAGGGTTTATTAGATATAAATACTTCCCTTATAATCCTTAACTTCATAAATATTAATACCCTTAAGAAAGGCCTTATAAAGGTAATATTTAGTAACTTAAATCTTATAGAGTATAAGGTTTCACTTTAAGTATATATAAATTCTATTATAAGAGATTATGATAGGAGAGGAGACTTTAAAGATACTATAAAATACTAAAGACTCTACCTTGCCCTTAGCTTTTTTATTCTTAATTATTAAACCTAAACTAGATATTGTAATTATATAAATAGGGTAATTTAATTAAAAAAGTATTATTAACATAGTAGTATTAAATTAGTAAAACTTAATTAAAAGAGTGAATATTTTAATTAGAGAAGGAATTTAGAAAATAAAGGCCTAAGGGAAAGGAGATCTTAAATTCTTAAAGATTTAAAAGAAAGATTAATTAGAAGATTAATAAGGAGGTTATAATTACTAAGGAGAAGGAATTTACCAAAAACGAAAAAAGAGATAAGTAATTTACTTAATTAAGTAACTTATTTACTACTTTATTATCTTTTCTACTAATCCTTACTGTATTACTCATTTCCTAGGCTCTACCTCTCTTGCTTCTCCTTTAACCTCTTTTTACTAACCAGTATATAAATTATTTCTTCCCCTTTATCTCTCTTTATGTTGAATGGCCTTTGCCATATGGCTGTTGGTACGTATGTACAGTGGTTGTTGAACTGGTTCTGTTATTTGATGATCTATTTAGGTTCTGAAATGAGGGAGGGGAAGCATATGGTAGGGGCTTAAGGCCTCCGTGCGGTACCTAGGTGGCTGATTAAGCCACTTTGTCTCCATACTGATGTGCGATCTTAAGTGCTATTTTAATACTGGGGATCTTTTCTTTTGTGATTATATATCTTCCTTTTAGCCTTTAAGTAGGTTGAACTGCTTATATACCTTCCTTTTTAGTAAAATCCCCCTCCTCTCCTCCTATAGGTTGTGCTGCTTTTCACTTTATATACTGCTTGCAACCTCTAACTACTTAGCTGATATTAGTTATTATCTAATATCTCTTTTACTTCTAACTACCTATACTTCCCTTATTATTCTTACTTTATAGCTTTTTATATATATAAAAGGAGCAAAAGAAGTATATCCTTAGTAAGATGTCTCCTTTGTGAGTTACTTACTTGTGTAACTAACTTGTTGCTAGCCAGGGATGCTAGTGTTATATGCTTCCTCCCTAATATAAAACCTCTTCTTCTTTCTCTCTCTCTTTCTTTCTTTCCTTCTTCCTTTCTTTATTATATAATACCTATATACTTATATATAAACCTCTGGTATGTATTTGTATAATTACTTCTTCTTTTTTAACTTGTTTAATAAAATTTCCTTATTTGTATGATGTTTTCTGGCTTGCGCTCTTCTTCTTGCAGCCCTTATGGTTTGCCTATCTTGCCTGTTATACCTCCTATTGGGCCTATATCTGTTATGGTGGCACCCTTGGTTCCTCTACTAATGGGTAGTGCTTATTCACTGGAGCTGCTCTTTAGCGTTCTGAATTCTGTGCCTGGCCCGATTGCTAGCTGCTGCATTGTGACTCTCCCGACTGGTAACTTTATGAATCGGACTCTTCTTACTACCCTCTGCATTAATGTTTGTATGAGCCCTTTCCCCTCCTTCACTATATTTCTAACCTTTGTATAAATATGATAGGAGGCTGAGTGTATGGTTGCTGCCCTTCCCTTGCACGACATTTGCATTCTGGCGGTGGTGGCAGAATTTCTCAATTCTCTCCAGAATGGCTTCCTTAATATCGTTATGCCCTGCACTTCTGAGAAGTCTGTATAGTTTCTCCGTATGGGGATGGCTAAAGCGCCTATAAAGTTGCTGTAGCTGAGGTTTGGTAAGGAAGGCTCCGGCCTCTGTATGGCTGAGGTTAAAGAAAGTATGTCCCCATTTTTGTATGACTGGGAGTAAGGTGTTCCCTTATATGATGATATTTACAGTATTATTGAAGTAGGCCTTTAGTCTATTAGCATTATATAGTGAGAATAGGAATGGAGTTAAGGTATTTATAATATGGTAGGTTATCTCTTTAAGTTAGTTCCTTAGCTTGATTATCCTAATAGAAGTAATTATATCTGCTAATCTGAACTTAACTCTTGCTGTATTCTTCTTCTAGTTAATTGTTATACTAGGGTTCTCTTATATATATGCTAGTGCTTGGGGCTTCCCTATTATTGAAAATTTAGCTGCCCTAGTATCTTAGAGTTCCCCTTGATATATTATACTATATGGGTTATATAGTATGAAGCTTTCTGTAGTAGTTGTTCTTGGAGCTGAGTAGATATCTTTACCTATTGTGTGGTGATTGAATGCTGTATTAATAAGGTGCTGTTGGGGTGTATCTTTATCCTCTGAGCCCTATGAATCCTATGGTTGGTCTTCTATATGGTTAAGATCTGGGTCCTCCCCCTTATAGTTAAATATGAATGACTGAAATTTGCCCTCTCCTTGAAGAGGTTCCTAATTGAGGTTATTATATGCCTATAGGTATTGGCCTTGTGTATTATTCCGCTCCTTTTTAGAGTGGTTAGTAGACTAGCA
>NQMI01000215.1:24832-54309 GCA_002270565.1 Stenocarpella maydis | reverse complement strand
GTTTATTTATTTCTAATTTTTTTTAATTGTACTTTCTTTTTAATTTATGATTAATTATTCAAAAAGAACTACTTAAAGTATGAAAAATGAAAAGCTAAAAATATACTTTATTAAATATAAGAAGCTTTTTCAGAAAAGCAATATAAGATAAATAAATATCTTATTCAGTACACTTAGGTAGTAGTATTATAAGGTAGTAAAGTAGGGTTAGTAAATATTATATAAGGGTCTTTACTTATTAATGGATCTAGAAGAAAACTATTAAAAAAAGAAGCTTATCAAGTAGTAAATTAGGTAATCTTAGAAGCTTTTAATTTAGCTTTATTTTTCTAAGCTAATAATAGCTTTAAAGTTATTAAGTAAGGATTGGTAATATTTAATGCTAAAAGGGATGTTATAACTAATTACTTAGTAGTATACCTAAAATACCTCTAAATAATTTCCTAAATTCTTAATAAGTTCCTATGAATTATCCTTATTACTATATTCTTTCTATTTAATTAGGGATTCTATTACATTACTATATGTTTTATAATTAACAGCTTTTTTAAACTTTATATGCCAATTTATAATTATCAAGTCCTACTTGTATTACTAATTGTTTTAGAATTTAAGTACTAATTTCGATATAAAAATATAAAAGACCTAGTAAATCTTTAAGCATTTAAATAATATGAATTTATAAATAGTTTCTAATATTTATTTCTTAACTTCAAATAATTTACCTTTTTTAAAATTATTTTTATTACTATATCTTCCTTCCTAAATGTTAATCCATTTAACCTTTTCTAATTTTTTATTTTAGTATTCATTCTTATATAAATTATAAGTCTAAATAAAGTTATTTTTAAATTCACTTAATTTTCTCTATATAATCTATAGCCTTAAGTACTTTCGTTCCTTTAATAAGGTGCTTATAGGCTTTTAGATTAAGTCTATAGTTAATATAAAATAGTAATATATTAATTATATACATATCTATACTATTATATATAAATTATATAAGCAGTAGTAATTATATTGAGTTATTTTCCTAATAGTTAATATAATAGTATAAATAGTATTGAAAATCTAGTAAAGGCATTTCCTCTAACTATCTGTTTATAAGCATACTATAGTTAATAACTTATATTCAGCTTTTAATTATCTTATTAAAGAAGTCTCAAAAGTTTAATATAAATAACTTATCTTTATTAAATATAATTTCCTTAAATAATCCATATTAACTAATAATAATCCTTAGGAAGGTATAAGTAAGTTCTTTTACTATACTTGCTTCTATACACGGTATAAAGTAAGTATACTTTATAAATCTATCTATTATTAATAGAATACTATTATATTTAACCTTAGTTATTAGTTTACCTAATAGAAGGAGTTTAATTATAAAGTTCAAACTAATTAATTTCTATAATCTTCTAAGTATTAATAGTAGTTGTAATAGCTTATATAGCTTATATCTATCTAGCTTACTTTTATGATAAATATTATATTTACCAATAACTTTTATAATAATATTTCTTATATTTAGGTAGCTTTAATACTATTTCAGTTATAAATTTATTCTTTATATACCTTAATACCTATATACGAATACTTTACAAAGTTTTAGATAACTCACCTTGAGAAATCCAGGGGTAGGTAATACTTGCCTTTATAATACTAAATTCCTCTAACATTTTATAAATAAGGTTTTCCTAATTCTAAAATATTCTTATAATCCTACTTAACTTTCTATATAAAGTCCCTCTAAAGTAATACTTCATAATTAGTTATACCTTATTGTTTACCAATTCTTAAGCTTTTATTTATATTAATTTGTAATAGAGTATATATCTTAAGGAATACCTTTTAAATATAATTAGACTTTTTATTAAATGTATCTATTTATTAATGTTTTAATTCTTTCTAATGAATAAACTTAATTTTAAATTCAAATAAGCATTCTAATCATTACATTTATTATTTATTAAGAAAATTAATAATAATAATGTATATTAAANATATTTATTAAACATTAAGTTAATTATTTTCTAAAATAATATTAAAGTATTAATAGGCTTAAATAATATATTTAATACTTTAAAATATTTATAATATATTCTAAATACTATTTTGTATTCCTTTTCTTTCTTAATTTTAATAAGGTTATATTTATACTTTAGATTAAACATTATAAAATATTATACTCCCTAAAGTCTATTTTATAGCTCTTTAATAAATACTAAGAAATAATAATTCTTAATTATAACACTATGTAAGTATTAGTATTTAAAATAAAATTATAATTTATTATTCTTCTGAACTATAAATAATATTAAGTATTTTACAGATAGTTTTAAGTTTTATTTATTATATTAAGGCAAAACTATATTAACGTAATATTTTTTAAAAGACTTTAGAGAATTAGTAATATTCTTCTAATACTTATTTTAATCTTAAGAATATATTATCTTATTTTTTCTTTTATGCTATATAAATAAACCTTTTAACTATTAATTTAATAAATTTTATATATGAAAGCTAATATTATATGGCTCCTTTTAGGAATATAATAACTATCTCTAGAATATTCAATATTAATTTGTTTTACTTAATAGCTATTTAAATTTCTTATATTTATTATCATGTAACTTTAAATAATATTATTTTCTTAATTTATAGTAAATTACTATCTTAATATATATTCTTATTATATGTTATATTTAAATTTATTATTAATTTAATTTATATTCAAATATCTTTAAGGCGCTCCACTTCCTTGACTTTACTTACTAATACGTATATTGAAGTATAAGCTTCGCTATTATTCTTAAGAATTAAACTTCAATATATTTTTATATTATCTATCCCCCTTATAAGTATCAATTAAGAAATATAACTAATAGTTTAATTAATATACTAATTACTCTTCTTAAGCTATAAAATCCCAAATATAATCTCATATTTTACTATGTTTATAATATTACATTCAATACTTTTATTATGACTAATAAAAATGTTTTCAAAATTAAAAAACATTTATATTAATTGTCTTATTATTTTAAATTACTTATTATTTATTAATTATATTAAGTAAGTAGGGTTTTATTTTATTTATTATAATAGTATATCTCAGTTTATTATAATTAGTAAAATAAAGTGTCTGTAAGCTTTATTATTAATAAGTATTATAAAAGGTTATTATTTAATTTATATTAAGATCTTAAGATATTTATGTTCTTTATCTTTTATTATATAAAGAGACCTTTTTTAAATCTTTGTAACTAATTAAGGCTTACTTAAATATATTCTTTAGTATTTTTTATTAGTTTATCTTTCATAAAGACCTTCTTAATCTTTTAGATAGCTTCTTTTATAAGCCTATATATTACTTATAGCACTATTATTACTAATATAAGATCTTTTAATACTATATTCTTATTACTTAAGGATAAGAATATATCTATTTAGTATCCTCTTAAGTACTAATTTTAAATCTTCTACCTAATATAAACTTAATAATTATATTAAATATACTACTTCTATATTTTAAAGTTATGTATATAATTAAAGAATAATTAAATTATACCTCTAATATCATATATTTTTTATTATAGTATATTATTATAAAATCAAATTCTCCCTAAATTTATTAGTATAATATGTTTTATATTAATTAAAAATATATAATACTTATAAGATCTTATAATATCTTTAGTATTATTAATATGCTTAGGGGTTATTTAAAAAATTCTTATTAATAATAGGTTTATTTTAGCTTCCTAAACTATTATATTTATATTCCTTTTTAAAATTACTATTTAAATAATATTAATATTTAGTATTACTAAGGGTATTTTACCTATTTATTTATAAAGATTCTAATTTATTAATACTAAGGGTATTTTATAATTAATACCAGCCTTAATTTCTTATTATTTTATTATTACTAATATCTTAATCTTAAATACTTTAAGCAATTGTCCTAAAACTTCTTTATTTAGACAATATATAGTGTATTCATTTATAAAGTAGGCTATTTAATTAAATTTAATATAATTTTTAAACCTAAAGTTAACAATAATAGTAACGTATTGGTTCTTTAATATAAGTTTTTAATTATCTTTCTTTTTATAATAATAATTATATATAAATAGCTGTTCCTATTATAATTATAATACTTAATATTCTTGTTATTTTTCTTCAATTTTTTATTAAGCTATGTTAAGGCTTTTAAATCTTATATATTATGTTAAATTTATATTTATAAATCAAAAGTATTTTTTAATATTAGCTCTATAATAAACGTTATTAAAACTTTTAGCCTTTTTCATACAATATTTATATAGCTAATTATCAATTAATAGTTAAACTTATATATTATAAAAAGGTATTAAATTAATTTTAATAATAATTATTTTTGTATTTGTTTTAATCCATCTAAATATAAAATTTAATATTTATTTATATAAGTAGTTTATATATGAATATATTCAAATTATATTATATATATAAATAATAGGTTTTTTTTTATTAAGCTTTATGAGGGTCTTATTTAAGACTTCGTATTTGTTAATTTAATCTAAGGAAAGTCTTTAATTAGGCTATTTATTTATCCTCTTATAATATCAAGACTTTTAATTTTTTATATTTATATTTTATAAAGTCTTTATTTTTAAATACTTCTTAAAAGAAAACTTAAATTATATAACGGTTTATCTTTTTAATAATATATAGTTATTAACTATACATTTATTGTAAATGGAATATTTAATTTATATAATTATTAATAAGGCTAATTTAAGTTTTGAAATAAGTTTAAATTTTTTAAGTTTATTATAAAATATATGAGGTAATATTTACCTTTACTTATACTGTTTTAGCTTAAAATAATTATATTAATATATTATAGCGATTTATAAAGTATTTTTATTTTTTATTTTGATAATTATAATTATTCATAAAAATATGAAAATGATTTAATCTAATAATTTTATTTTAATATATTTAAAAAATAATAAATATATGTTAAGTATTACTTAGGTTTTATTAAGGGTTATATTAAGGATGTATTTATTATATTATATTATTATTATTATTATTATTATTATTATTTTATTATTATTATTATTATGAAATTTACATATTATAAAAATGGAATATTAAATATTTATATATAATTATTTAAAGTTTATATAAAATATTTAAATAAAATTAATTAAAATATAATAATTATAGCTAGTTATTAATTGATAAATTTAATAAATAGGTCTATATTCAAGCGGTATTTAAAGTAAAATTATTTTAAAATATATAATAATAAATTAATTAAATGGGCCTATTAGCTATTTAAATTAATATATTAATTAATTATTAAAGAATATTTTAAGCTATTTATTATTTAATAAGGGTATTATGCGTTATATAATCATCTTCTTTAAGCTATTAGGAGTAATAGGAGTAATAGAGCGTTTGAATTATTTGGAGCAATAGTATTGCTCTAACTGTCTTAGTTATCCTTTCGATTCATTATATGACCTTGCTAGATCGTGCTAATTCCTACTGGCCTGTCCAGCTGGCTGATAGGGTTTATCTGCACCTCTAGCGGACAACAGCCAGTCCCTAGTTCTATTCTTATCACGTTCGTGACACTGGCCAGTTCCTGGTACCCTATGTTAGGCTTATTAATAATAATATTATATTAGAGACTTTTTTATATAAAAGCTATAATGACTTATTCTTATTATATTTATATAAATAATTTTTATTCTTTTATTATTAATCTATATTCCTTTGGATATTGATTAATGTTGGAAGGTATTAGGTAAGGCCTCTATATAGAATAATGAAGTAAAAAGGACTACATTCTCTTAACTACCAACTGGGGCCCGTATGGGCCAGTAGGTAGTCTATATATATAGGCATACGACCCTAGTGCAAACGCTATTCGGACAATAATAATAAATTTTAAAACAAAATAGCCACCTTGCGGGATGGACTTGTGTTTCTTGCAACGACAATCATGAGATGCGGTCGTACAAGCCATGCATAAAGCTAGAGGCACAAGGTTTATCCTGAGGTTCTAGGCAAGACTTTGGACTAAGAAGTCCCGGGGGCCCCCCCCCCCCCCCCCCCCCATTACGGACCTCTTTCGTCAGAAAACCCGGAATGCCCGACCAAACTTGATTTGAGTTTTCGAGTCACCCGTTAGATCAGGGTGCAACTTGAGGTCGCAAAAGAATATGCCCGAGAAGCTATACGGAGGGTGATCCACAACTCAAGACCGAGGGTCCCGGAATAGGCGAGAACGGTAACTGGTTCAGGTGAGCATCAAAGTGAGACCTCAGGAGGTCTGCTCGGAGCAGTGCCTGCAGGGCTGTCGGAGATCGAGACAGGGTTGGTGCAGAGCGTAGGAACCAAGAAAAACCCCCCCCCAAAAAAAAAAAACAAATGTTACATGATCCGGCATGCCTCGAGCCGATCTAAATTCAGCGCGGCGAATCTGGATCACAGGGACCAGGGCTAGATGACCCTCAGCAAGCACAAACTGGGCATTTACTGTTCGTCTTAGGTAACAGTCCCCACCCTAATGATCCACCATCATGCTTGCATCGACCGATGGTGAGCGTGCCTGGGGTGGTGGTTCACCAGGAAAGCCCTTTGAAGCAAGCAAAGTCAGCAGGATGAAGGAGAGGGGAGGAGAGGGGTATACCTAGGTAGGTAAGCTCCGTCGTCAGGAGGAGGTCAATTCAGCATGAACCCACTACACGAGGTGCCCAGTCGTAGCCTCGGACGTTATACCTGCTGCCGGCGATGGCACTCTGCACGGGGTTCTAGATTAGGCAGCTCGCCTGATTGTGAAAATGACGCAAACAGGCCAGTACCGCCGCCACTCCCCACCCCATCAACGAGGAAGGAATAAATTGGCTCACGGACTTGGCCTATAGCATAAGAAAGGTAGAGAATAGGCACGGAATCTAGTGACTTTGATGACTTGATGAGGCGCGCAATGGGGTCAACTGCCTGTCCGGGCCATAGTATACTAGAGGCGCATCCACCCCCCGAGGAGGGGGGTGTAAGATGCAGAGTTTATTTTAGCCGCAACGGTTTGCAGGAGAAGTTCCTAGTGTACTGTATCCGGAGCCTCGGAAAGCAGCAGCCAGATCTTAGTATAGGCCTGGTCCGTGAACACCCCAGGGGCGGCCAATGTACCCGAGGCCATAGCAGACGACTACTGTACTGATGAGCGTGATGTACATAAAGTGGGAACGGATGCATCAGCACTGGAGAGGGTTCAGGGCGTCCTGTCCCAGGGGTGGTGGTGTTGAAGATGATGGAGCCATGTGACGGTCATGCATCGGTCGGCCAAGGAATGACACTAGGAGTTCGGTGCTGTGCGAACAGATGTTGTAGCATACCATGTCTGTCCCCGCAAGGGTCGTGAGGAGATCGAGCTGTGATGTATAGATGTACATATCAGCCCAGGTAGGTGGAAAGCGTATTCCTGACTCGGCCGCTGCACTGTGTGAGGGCGGCCAACGGCCGGAGCCCGTCGGCTTGTCACATGTGTACCCGAGCCTAGCACGGAAAACAAAAACAAAGAAGAAAAAAAAAGGACTTGGTGGCAGCCGTGATGCTAGGCATCAGGGGATTGGAAAATTTTGCTGGCGTGGTGGTTACCGATTTCGCAGTGTTGTTTCGGTCCAAAAGGGGGGGGGCGTGGAAAGAGGGGCAGCAAGTGGACTCCAGGACTTGAAGGGCAAGGGCCTGAAGGGCAAGGCAGGGAAGAGGGAGGCAGGCTTGCGGCTTGGTGATGGTGGCCGTGTCCGTGATTCCACGCACGCTAAGACGTATCCTGGGACGCTGTGATCTTATCTGATCATCTCGGGCCAATGAGCGGCGGCAGGAGCCCGATGGTGGCCGAGGCTCGCTCCAGATGTTGGTCCCTCTTCCTTGTGGGGTGGGGATCTGACAAGCCCTCGGCCATGGTGTAGTTTTATCCTGGCGGTGGCGGCGCGTCATTACAGCAACACATACGCACTGCTTGCTGCTCTACTACACTAGGGAATGGGCCGGGCTGGCGAGGCAGACGGCATGTCTGTGGTGTGTGGGCAAGATATGGCTGGGGAGTGATGTCTGGCCCTGGCGGGGGTGGGACATCACGACATTGTCTTGATTGATCCTTGATGTCTGTCAGGTCGACGCGGCCCCACCACTCGGAGCATCTGGAGCTGATTGATCTTATCAGATCCAGAGATAATCACCGATGTCGCCCGAAACGGAGACGTTACTGTGCTGCAGCCCCACATCTGCGAGCACCGCCGTCTCTTGGTCGCCACCCGGACGGCCAGGCTGCCAGGACGGGCGGTAAACTAAACTTTGGCTAGCGCCCTCTGGCTGGGCCTTCCCGGGTCGCGTACCAAGTGTGTGGTGGATGACGATGCCGCTCTCTTTACTGGATTTTTTTTTTGCTCCGCGGATCCTTAAGCCCGTCCGTCTTGCGCGAGGGCTCGGCCGGACTGGGACGAGACCAGAGCACTGAGGCCTTGCAGCAGCAGCTAACAACTCCCCTTGCTCCTCCCCCAGGCCCGCCGTCGAGTGGTGCCATCCCATCATCCGTCATCAAGTTGATGGTACGACAGCCGTTCCCCTGTTTCGCTTCCACCTCGCACTGCTACATGCTGTACTGGTACTTAATCGCCCTCCTTCCTCCCCTTGCGGCTGCAGCATGAGGTCCCTTATACCTTGCACCGTCTCCCCCCCCCCTCCTCCTCCTCTTGATACCCCCATCTCGCCGTGCCTGTTGCATCACCCACGCATACAGACACGTACAGACGCATACATCTGAGATACGCATTGTTTCTCGTGTGCCACTGCGGGCAATTCCCCAGCTACACGCCAGGCGGCCGCAGTCACCCCGCCGCCCCCTTGCCGAGCCAGGCCCTGTCGTGCTGCTCGACGACCTCGCCTCGATACAAGTACGGAAATGGCACCACACAGTGAGTTCGATGGCCATGAGCCCAACGGCAACGGCCTGTCCAACCGCACCAACGGCCATGCCCACGGTCCGTCCCAGCCACCGGCACCGCCGGCGCCGCACAACACCCACCGGAACAGGTCTGCCCACCTCCAGGCCCCTGACCCCGAGTCGGTTCACGATATGCTCTGCGTCGGCTTCGGCCCCGCAAGCCTGGCCATCGCAGTCGCTCTCCACGACTCTCTCGAGGCCGGCTCCCTGGAGCAGGCCCCGAATGTTCTCTTCCTGGAGAAGCAGCCCAGGTTTGCATGGCACGCCGGCATGCTGCTCCCCGGGGCCAAGATGCAGATCTCCTTCCTCAAGGACATGGCCTCCCTGCGCGACCCGAGGTCTCGCTTCACCTTCCTCAACTATGTCCACACCCAGGGCCGGCTGCTCGACTTTATAAACCTCGACACTTTCCTGCCCTCCAGGACCGAGTACGAGGACTACCTGCGGTGGTGTGCGAGCCACTTTGACGACGTTGTCAGGTACAACACTGAGGTTGTGTCTGTGTCACCTGACGACAGCTCGGCCGGCGTCCAGACCTTCACCGTGGTTGAGCGCAACGCCAAGACGGGGACCCTCAGCTCTCACCGCGCTCGCAATGTCATCCTCGCCGTCGGCGGCCAGGCTTCTATCCCCAAGCCGCTGCCGGCCAAGAGCCCACGCGTCATCCACTCCTCACAGTATGCATACACGGTCCCCGAGCTCCTGACAGACCGCAATGCACCAGTCAGGGTGGCCGTCATCGGCGGCGGGCAGAGTGCAGCAGAGATCTTCAACAACGTGTCCACAATGTACCCCAACTCCAAGACGTACATGATCATGAAATCCGAGTTTATCAAGCCCAGCGATGACTCTCCATTGTGAGTTCCTGCGCGAGCCAGGCGGGACATGGCCTTGCGAGGCGAGAATGTGGCTGACCTTGACATGACCAGCGTCAATTGCATCTTCAACCCTGACTGGGTCGACAGGCTGTACCCCAAGCCTTCTGAGTACAGGCAGTCCCTGATCAAGGAGGCCAAGGCCACCAACTACGGTGTTGTCCGGCTAAATCTGATCGAGACCCTGTTTGAGATGATGTACGACCAAAAGCGACTGATCGGTCACGACGAGACCAAGTGGCCGCACCGCATCATGGGCGGCAGGCAGATCGTGTCGGCCGACGACCACGGTGACAAGCTGCGCCTCGGCGTGCGCCAGGCGTCCACGTCCGGAGACGTCGCACTGGGCGCGGACGGCCTGGTCGAGATCCAGGGAGGCCCGCTGCATTCTGGCGAGGACACCCTGGATGTCGACCTCGTCATCGCCGCAACGGGCTACCAGCGCAAGGCACACGTCGAGATGCTCAAGGACGCCTGGAAGATGCTGCCGTCACTACGGGATGGTGTAGCCAGCGCCAAGCCCCGGTCTGACCAGTGGTCTGTCCAGACCGACGATGGCGAGAGGCGAGTCATGGAGGTAACCCGCGACTACAAGGTCAAGTTTGCGGATGGCATAGTCGCCCCGGGATCAGGAGTCTGGCTGCAGGGTTGCTGTGAAGGCACCCACGGTGTAAGTCTCCCCCCCACCCTCTCCCAAAACAACTGTCCTACCAGGCTAACTAGTAACCTACAGCTGAGTGATACGCTTTTATCTATCCTCTCGGTAAGAGCTGGAGAGATCGTGGACGCAATCTTTAAGAAGTCTGTGTAAAGTGAACCGAGAGGGGGAAAAAACGCACGAAAAGAAAATGGCCAGGAAGCTGGCACCAGGCAAGAAGCCGGAGATGGTCTTATTTTTGCGATCGAACGGGCTCTAGAGCTGGTCTGCTGGCCTCAAAACCTGTTGATAATTGGATCAGATTGGACAGGCGAGGTCGGGCGAGGAAGGAAGCATGGCTTGTATATATCGAAGTCCAGGAGTTCAGAGAGGGCCAACTTTCTATTATTATCATTTTCTCTTTACGTTTTTCTTTCTAGAAAGCATAGTACGATGGAAAAGGTAGACGAGTATTTGAGAGGAGGGACATTGCATTCCCGATATTTATTAGGCCACGGTCTAATTGTTACTCAGCCCGGTGGTTTTTGTTCCGTCATCTGGTGTCAGCCAGGAGTCGTGTGTCTGTATGCGGCTGGCCACATGTAATGCGGCCTTGCAACTGTGAACAGTCAGTCAGTCCGGCGCCAGATCAGGCTGTAAAAGTGGGCGGTTGGAAGCATAAAAAAACTTAGTATGCCGCCGAGGTCATATTTCCTGAAGCATATAGTTGGAAGTTCCTACTTGCACATGCAGCCGATGACGGCCGCTAACAAGAGCTGCTCCACGTCCTTTTTTTTTGGGGGGGGGGGGTGGAAAGAAAAAAAGGAGGACAGCAGCATCCCTCCTTGGGCGCCTGAGGCCTTCCTTGCCTTCTCCAGCGTGTTTTGGAGGCCCGGTCAGGTCAGCGGGTCATGACGCAATCGGAGCGGGACGGCGGCGCTCTGCATCTTCAAATGTTGACCTCAGCATCACGAAGTCCAAAGTACATACTTACCTAGTATGTACTGCCACCTTGGAGCGCAGGCTTGAGACTCGTCCTTTCAACGTCCATCCAGGCTGCCCAGGCCACACAGCCCGCGGTGATGACCATTGTCTTGATCCTCATAGGTCCCCCACGCCCTTCCGGCCACCCGTGACAACTCGCCCACAGTTGGAGCCCGTCTGCCTCACGACACTAGGCCTTCTCCTCGAACAGAAGAGACTGTCGATACGAGTCCTGCGACGCAACCGCGGAGGAAAACGAGACACGGGCCCACCACAGGCGAATCACACGCCGAGGATTTCAAATCAGGTAGGCAGGGCAGACTCCAGACCCCAGACAACAGACAGACAGGCAGACATCCCGCACTAGGACGTTGGACAAGCAAAGCATCTGGACGGACGGACAGACGTCTGCAAGTCCCTGCAGCGTCACATCTCTGCCCAAACTTCTAGCCCCCACGCCAGCCGAACTGGTCACAGCGCTACCTGCTGTACCCACACCTCCCTCGGTCATGCGCCTCCCCCCCAAACACCCCCCCCCAAAAAAAACTGGCCGTGTCGACGTGACCCTGACTAGTGTACTGCAAGTGCCTCCCAGTCCAATATCTCGATACCACAGTACATCCAACAACAGCAGCAGCAGTAACAACAACACCCCCCTCCCCCCCACAACACTCAGACCAGCCTCAGTCCGTGGTTTTGACTACCGTATCCGTGATATTTGTCAGAATACCTGGGCATCGCCAGAAACAGAAATAGCGGGACTCGTCTTCGTTTGATACAGCCTGCCCACTCTCTCTCTCGCCCCTCTTTCTCCAGCCTTGCAGATCGACGTTTCGCTTCCCTAAGATACTTCCCCTATCTCATGGTCATGTCGATGACGCTCTCAGTACAAGCATTTTTGTTCAGAACCCACGCATTTGTCCGCAAATTAGCCGTGCCAGGCTTGCTCAACATCGTCCGCTCTCGACGGCCATGGATAGACCAGGCATTCCTGTCGCCACAGAGATGATGGCCCCGCCAGCCTCATCACTGTCCATACTCAACCCGAGCCCCAAGCGACTTGCCGGTCCCTCCCTCCTGCATGACCTCGTCAGTGACAGCTTGACCCCGGGACACGCCCTCGACTACCGGGCGCCAGACGGAGCCCGCACCAGACTCTCATATGCCCAGCTTCACATCCAAGCTGAGAGCCTGGCCAGGAGGATAGCCGACGCCCTCGCGAGCCGCCAGGGGCCCGGCCAGATTGTCGTCCCGCTGCTGCTACCACAGCATCCTCTGTTGTATATATCGCAGCTCGCTGTCTTGAGAGCCGGGGCCGCTTTTTGCCCCTTGAACCTCGATGCGCCATCTGAACGGGTCCGCTTCATTGTGGGCGATGTCAGCGCGAATGTCATTGTTACTTCAGCGGCTTTACGCCCCAAGGTCGATTTCCTCGGGCCTGATGTGATGGTCTTGGTGGTTGACGGCTGCGACGAGGCCCAACAGGTGGTGCCACGCCACAGCGGCCTCTTGCAAAAGGCCACGCCGGATAGCCTCGCCTATGTTATGTACACCTCTGGCTCCACAGGGACGCCTAAAGGAGTAGGTATCTCGCACTCCGCAGTGACGCAGGCTCTCCTGGCTCATGACCGTCACATCCCACCATTCTCCAGATTCCTGCAGTTCGCCGCCCCAACATTTGATGTCTCCGTCTTCGAGGTCTTCTTCCCTCTCTTTCGGGGCGCCACCCTTGTGTGCTGCAGCAGGGCAGACATGCTGAACGATCTGCCTGCTATACTGAGAAACATGCAGGTCGACGCATGCGAGCTCACACCGACTGTCGCCGGTAGCCTCTTGAGGACCCGAGACAATGCTCCTGGGCTTCGCCTGCTCCTGACAATAGGAGAGATGTTGACGGCCCCTGTCATCAGGGAATTCGGAGGAGATGAGAGCAGGCCCAGCATTCTATGGGCCATGTACGGCCCAACTGAAGCCACCATCCACTGCACCCTCCAGCCGTCCTGCGAAGCTTCTTCATCTCCCCGGAGTGTCGGCTTCCCCCTTGACACCGCATCCACGCTCATCCTCGAGCCCCTCCCCGATGGAACCTCCGGAGGGTTCAAGGTGATGCCATTCGGCGAGATTGGTGAGCTAGCTGTGGGCGGTAACCAGACCGCGGTAGGCTATATCAATAGGGCAGAGCAGACTTCTCGGGTATTCATTGAGACCCCCTACGGCCGCCTCTACCGCACAGGCGACAAAGCCCGCATGCTGGAGAACGGCACTATCGAATGTTTTGGCCGTATGTCGGATGGCCAAGTCAAGCTCCGTGGTCAGAGGATCGAGCTGGGAGAGATTGAACAAGCTGTTCTCAACACACCGGGATGTCGCAGCGCCGTTGCATCAATTATACGTGGTATCATCGTGGTATTCTGTGAGCAAGATGGTCCGGGAGCGTACTTCATTGAGCAACTGTTGGAAACGTGCCGGAGGTGGCTCCCTGCGTTCATGATACCAGGAGATTTTGTGTTACAAAGAGCTTTCCCGCGTTTGCCTTCAGGAAAGGTTGATCGGAAGCAATTGCAGAGGGACTACGAGACAAGGAACGGCGCCAGTATTGCATCGATGAGTGATTACAGCGATGATGCGGAACGTGAAATCGCGCAACTAGTCCTGGACGAGATGGGTATCCAGTTGCATTCCTCTTCCATCCTTTCTGCTGCTGGTGTAGACTCTCTCGCGGCCATCAAGCTGGCCTCTTGCCTTCGTCAGGCTGGCTTTGCTGTTACTGCTATCGATGTGCTGAAATCCAACACTCTCTCAGACCTGCGGTCGCGCGCGCTGGTGGAGAGAAGTCGAGCCGACAGCGCTGTTGAATTTGACGACCAGTCTCGAGGCTTAGGGGTGTTTGCTACGAAGAAGGAAGTTTTGAAGGAGATTCCGGGGTTTGCAGGAAATCTTGACGCCGTTGATGCTGTTCTACCCTGTACTCCGATACAATTATCGATGTTGGCGGAAACCCTGAGTGACAGTGAGGCCTACTGTAACTGGATTGAGCTTCAAATCCTCGGCGATCATCCTGCTGAGAAGATAGCGTTATGGTTTCGACAACTTGCTCAGAACAACGAGATTCTGCGTACAGGATTTGTGTCAGCAAGTGGAACATACAAACAAGTCGTTTGGAAAGAGCTTCATGCCAGCCAGTTCTGCGCCGTCGACAGTCTGCGCACGAGTTTTCGTCTCGACGAAGCCGGTCTGGCCAGGCCATTCCTTGTTCAGATCCAGAGCGACCAGCCTGGCAAGACCAGCGTGCTTCTTCTGATTCATCACGCTCTCTACGATGGCTGGTCACTGGATATCCTCTTGTCCGACCTAAACATCCTCGAGCAGGGTGGCAAGACCGCTGAACGACCTTCATTCCGCCTTGTTGCGGATCATTACCAGTCTCCTGGCTATGTACGTGATGCCAATGCTGCACGTGCCTACTGGGCAGAACACTTGTTGGGTTACCAACCGACCCCAATGCCAAAGTTGCTAGCGAGGCAAGAAATGGCCGGCCAGAGACTCTCCGCCGAGTGTGTTTTGGGAACCAAGGCCCCCGCCATCCGAGCCGCTTCGGCACAGCTTGGTGTGAGCGCCCAAGTCCTGTTCCAGACATGCGTGCTCTGGCTCTGGGCATGCATCCTGGGCACCGAAGACGTCGTGATTGGAAATGTCACCTCTGGCCGAACCGTGCCTATCGAGCACATTGAGGACGTGATGGGTCCGTGCCTCACGACCATTCCCCTCAGATTGAGGACAAATCAAGTGCGAACTATCAGAGAGCTCGTCGAATGTATTCATGTGTCGAATCGGGAAAGCCTTGCCCATTGCACACTGCCACTCGCCGAGATCAAGAAGGCTGCTGGCTTGATGCCAGGGCAGCCTCTCTATGACTTGTTGTACGTCTACCAGGAATCCCTTCACAGTCGTTCGGCCGCCCAGAACGGCGGGAACGTCACGAAGGTCGCCTATGAAGATCATCTCGAGACGAAACTGCTGGTTGAAATTGAGCCCATCGACCAAGATTTTCGACTTCGCTTGACCTATCATAGCGACGCCTTTAGCTTTGACCACGTGGAACTGGTGCTCCGGCAGCTTGATTGTGTCCTTGACCACCTCATTTGCAACCTCAGCTCCGAGCCTTCAACAATATTTGAATGCTTCGGAGACAAGTTGTTGTCAAAGCACAATCAAGAAACCGTGCCATTCAAGGGCTGCGCCGATCTTGCGACATCATTCGAGAGGACGGCGGCCACATTGTCTGACAAGCCAGCGCTCTGTTTCGCTAACTCTATCGAGGATGGCAGCAGTGATCTGGAGTATGTCTCATATTCGGGTTTGAACACCCTGGCGAATAAGATCGCACGACATATCCAACTCTCGGGGGCAGCAGAGGGCGATCCTGTGGCTATTATAATGGAAAAGTCGACCGTGCTGTATGCTGGGATCCTAGGTATTCTCAAAGCAGGCTGCGCTTATCTGCCGCTTCTTCCAAGCACACCGCCATCGAGGATCCAGGCAATACTGGAGCAGGCGAAGGTAAGACTTTGCCTGGCTAATGGCATCATTCACTGCGATACCCCCACCCTTCATGAATTCGTCTGGGTCAATCTCGCGGAGGCAGACCTTGAAAGTTACGATGGCAGCAACCTTGGAACATATGAAAAGCCCTCTAGAATCGCCAACATCATTTACACATCAGGAAGCACGGGTGTGCCCAAGGGAGTTTCAGTGACGCAGCTCAATATCACAAGCAACCTGGACGCCCTCTCTAGGATTTATCCCGTCAGAGGCAACTCACGCATGCTCCAGGCCTGCTCCCAGGCATTTGACGTTTCGGTTTTTGAGATATTCTTCGCCCTCACTCGGGGAATGTGTCTCTGTGCTGCAACAAATGACGTTCTCTTCGCCGATATCGAGCAGTCAATCCGAGCCATGGAAGTCACGCATCTCAGTATGACACCGACTGTCGCATCTCTAATCCATCCCAACAATGTGCCCAAAGTGGAACTCCTCGTCACTTCAGGCGAGCCCATGACCAGCGAGGTCTCAAGCAAGTGGATGGGCAAGCTCTACCAAGGCTACGGCCCATCAGAGACAACCAATATCTGCTCCGTGAAGAAGATGTACCCAGAGGATCAAATACAACATCTCGGTCATACCCTTGAGAACACCTCCACCTTCGTTGTGGCCCCTGGTGGTCTGGACCTCCTGCCTATAGGCTGCGTCGGCGAGTTCTGTTTTGGTGGCGACCAAGTTGCGGCTGGGTACATGAATATGCCTGGCGTTACGAGAGACAAATTTATCGACCACCCAAAGTGCGGCCGTATCTATCGGTCGGGTGATATTGGACGCATGCTCGCCGACGGGTCAATTTTGATCGTAGGCAGGATCGATGACCAAGTCAAACTACGTGGCCAGCGAGTGGAGCTTGGAGAAGTTAGTTCAACTGTTGCACTGTCGCATGAAGTCTCTAACTGCACGGTAATACTGGTCAACAATGGGCAGCAACTAGCTTGTTTCTATGTCCCAGAGGCTGCGCAAGGTGGAAATTTCAGAACCATCCCTGCTGAGAATGGGACACTGAAGATGAACGAGTCCATCTATCACACCCTGAACTCAAAACTCCCGGGCTACATGATTCCGTCCTACCTAATTCCCATCTCGACACTTCCGATGACTACTTCTGGCAAGGTTGACAAAGGCAGACTGAGGGGTATTTTCAGCAAGTTGAAGTCGGATGAACTAGCACTGTTCAGTGTGGCTGTTGAGAACGGAGATGCCGACGGCGACTGGTCCGAATCAGAACGCAAGATTGCGCGCTTGCTGGCTAGTACTTTGGGCGTGCGACTTCAGGATGTCGGAAGATGGACACCGCTGACTAGCTTGGGTTTGGACTCCATAACAGCAATCTCAGTTGCCAAAGAATTGCAACACGCCTTTTCTCGGAGGCTGCCCGTATCGGTGGTGTTACAACATACTGCCACGGCGAAGCTTGCTGCGCTGCTCGACGGGAGGGCAGCAGACACTGCCCCTAGTGACGACCACCTGGAGGTGTTCCCGCGAGAAATCTTGGAGAACATCAAAAAACAAGCCAGTTCGAAGCATCTTGAGGTCGAAATGATCTTGCCATGCACTCCTCTACAGGAGGCAATGTTGGCATTCTCGGCCAGCAATGGGTCATACCTCAATAAGATGCTGTTTCGTCTCAATGCTGATCCCAAAACCATGAGGAAGCATTGGAGTGCGATGTTTCAAAGACATGCGATCCTCAGGACCAGCTTCCACAGCACTGGTAACCGAGATCATGTCATCGCACAATGTGTTGTCAAAGTCTGGGAACCCGACTGGCTTATATTCAATTCAGAAACCATTTCGGTTGATGAAACAGTCAGAAGGCATGCAGCAACTTTGCCTGATCCTATTGGTTCCGGACTACCACCAGTGTCTTTGGCAATGATTCGGCAAGGCTCATCCACTTATCTATCCTTCATTTGTCACCACGCCTTGTACGACGGAGTTGCTATGTCACGGCTCCTCGATGAGATCGAGCAGACTGCGTGCGGTGCCGAGCTTCCCCAACCCCCATCGTTCCAGAATTTCTTGCGGGAGGTGTTGGCTCTCCCAGAAACCACGGACAAATTCTGGAAAACACAATTGGAAGGCCTGGACCCGACATCATTGCCACAGTCATTGGACAAGACCAGTGGCCGTGGCATCGTGGTAAAAGCTCTGGACTTGCCTCTTTCCACCGTCGAGCATCGCTTGAGGAAGCTCAATTTGTCTCTTCTGTCTCTGTTACAGGCGACCTGGAGCAGTCTGCTGCGAATAATTCAGGGAACTGAAGATATCTGTTTCGGCAATGTCGTCAATGGCCGTACTAGCATGGTCGATAGAGTCGACGAACTTGTCGCACCGTGTTTCAATACCATTCCAGCCCGTGTCAAGCTCCACGAAAAAAGAAGGAACATTGACCTTCTCAACTTCTTCCGGGACTTGAATCCAGAACTCCTCCGTTATCAATTCACGCCCTTACGGCGCATCCATGCGCTGTGCTCCAAATCTTCAAGGCTGTTTGACACGCTGTTGCTGTTACAGCAACCTCCAAAGAAAATGAACGAGAGCATCTGGACTTTGGAAAGAGACGACGGGGAGATGGACTTTCCCCTGGTCTGTGAGGCAACTCCCATACTGGGGAGCGAAAGCCGGACGTTGGAAATCCAGCTACATTTTGACCGGTAAATTTATCTGAATCGCGCGAGGGCCATATGAGACTTGCAGCTAACATTCACCAGTGCTTGGGTTTCTGATACATTTGTTCAGTTTATGCATGATGCATTTTCACACATACTATCAACTCTGCTGGATTTCCCCTCTTCACATACGATATCCAAAGAGACGTTGCCTCCGCTACTTCAAGAAAGGTTGGATAAGCTTGACCTCGTCCATTTGAATCGAGTCACTCACGAGAGTAACACTTCGGATATGGTTACTCAAGAGGAATGGTCCGATCCCGAAAAGAATATTCGGCAGGTGTTGTCGGAAATTTCGAAGTCTGAACAAGCCAGCATCGGGCGGCACACGACCATCTTTCAACTTGGCCTAGATAGCATCAATGCCGTGCAGGTAGCAGCCTCGCTGCGCAAGGCTGGTTTTTCCGGAGCCACAGCCATGGATGTGCTAGAGAATCCAACCTGCTCGAGTTTGGCACCCAAAATCTTGGGAAAACAGCCTCCTGGAGGCAATCCTGCCGAGTATGACACAGCTTCTTTCGAGCGGGCGGCGAAGGCCCTGCTGAATGGCAGCGTCTCCAGCTGGGAATCTGTTGAGGCCGTTCTTCCGTGCACGCCGCTTCAGATGGCCATGCTTACCCAGTTCACGAATTCAAACGGCAAAGATTACTTCAACCTAATAACCCTTCGTTTTGAGGAACGGGTGAGCGTGCAAAAAATCTTGAGTGGCTTGAAGAAGCTTGTTTCATCTCACCCTATCCTGCGATCGGGCTTCGTTCCGATAAATCACAAGGACACATCATTTGCCATGCTCCAGTACATACCAGAGAAAGAGGGGCTACCGACTAATATTCAAATTGAGTCCAGCGACTTCAGACTGCTAGATTGGCAGCTGGCAGCTTCCCGGAGTGCGCTTGAAAACTTGCACGAACCACCTTGGAGAATTGTTATCCTTTCAGGCGGCGGTGGCGGAGCCATAATGCACCTTGCAATCCATCACGCCATCTACGATGCTTTCTCACTTCGAAAGATTCTGGATGGTCTAGAGGCAACAATCCTCGGTCAGTCTTTCGACGCCGGGCCAGAACTCGACTCTGTAGTGAGAGAGATCATGACAGAAGCTCAAAGAAGCAAGGGCGATGCTTACGAGTTCTGGACAAATCGAGCACCTGAGGCGGTCATCAGCAAATTCCCGACCATGACAACTCTTCGAGAAGAACGCCGAAGCATCTTGGTGAGGCAGAGGCCATGCACTCTATCTCCCGAAGCCTTGGCGGATGCTGCTAGGGTCAGTGGCTTCACAGTCCAAGCAGTGGTGCAAGCAGCGTGGTTGAGGATTCTTTCATCTTATATCGGAGAGCCGTCTGTGATATTTGGAACAGTTCTTTCCGGCCGAAATTCTGATGCGACGCATGAGGCGGTGTTTCCATGCATCACGACCGTGCCCGTCATCTCGCAGCATTCGTCCTCAAATCGCATTCTTCTACAAGCAATGATGGACTATAGCATGGGAATCCGAAGGCATCAACGGACACCATTGACGGACATTCAGAAGCGTATCGGTCATCCGAACACGAGACTTTTCGACACACTGCTGGTCTACCAGAGATTCGGTGGAACAGGGCAGCAATCGAAGCTGTGGTCTGTGATTGACGAGAAAGCCAATGTTGACTACCCGGTATCCATTGAGGTGGGGCCTGAGCAAGGTGATTTGCAGCTTCGGATTACCTTCTTCGATGATGTCCTGCCTGCCGAGCAGGCAGAAATATTGCTTCGACAGTTTGATGCCGTCTTGTGTGACTTGGTCAGACACCCAGATGGCCAAGAAGAGGACGTACTGAAGAATCATCCGGAATTGTTCGCCATAATACCCGCAGAACAGCCGGAGCTGGCGTCAGACGTGACTCTCCTCCATGGCCTTGTGGAGTCCAGTGCTGCGAGGCATCCCGATAAAGTTGCGCTGGAATTCGTATCTAGCTTCGACGGACGCCAATCAGAGTGTCGGCGATGGAGCTACAGAGAACTGAATCGGAACGGTAATAGAGTCGCAAAAATACTGTCTGCTCGTGTGAAAACCGGCGATATTGTCGCCATATGCTTCGACAAGAGCCCTGAGGCGCACTTCGCGATACTCGGAATTCTCAAGGCGGGCTGTGCACTGCTTGCTCTGGACCCAGGCGCGCCTCGATCCCGGAAGGAGTTCATCATGGAAGACTCTGGAGCATCAGCTCTGTTGACAGACACAAAAACAGGCGGGAACCTTGGCTTTCAAGTCCAGGTGCCAGTTATCACGTTTGATCATGGTAGTCTGGCAGCTGTCGACGCTTCGAGGCCCAATCTCACCCGCCCATTGACCCCAGGTGATAGAAGCTACTGTCTTTATACTTCGGGCACAACTGGAACTCCCAAAGGTTGTGAGATAACGCATGAAAACGCAGTGCAGGCGATGCTTGCCTTTCAGAAGCTGTTCAAAGACCGTTGGGACGAAAGCTCCAGATGGCTACAGTTCGCATCTTATCACTTCGACGTCTCCATCCTGGAACAATATTGGACATGGTCCGTCGGAATCACTTTGGTCGCTGCTCCTCGAGACTTGATTCTCGAAGATCTTGCAGGCACAATCTCCCGACTGGAGATTACACATGTCGACCTGACACCTAGCCTGGCCCGTCTGTTGAGTCCAGAAGAAGTTCCAAGCCTCTGCAGAGGAGTGTTCATTACCGGTGGTGAGCAGTTGAAGCAAGAGATCCTCGACGTCTGGGGGCCGAAGCGCGTCATCCACAACTTCTACGGGCCGACGGAGGCTACTATTGGGGTGACCACTTACCCTTGCGTGCCAATTAATGGGCGGCCATCAAATATCGGAAGACAATTTGCAAATGTCGGCTCTTACGTTCTTCGGCCGAACACGGAAGTCCCCGTGTTACGCGGAGGTGTTGGTGAGCTCTGTGTCTCAGGCAAGCTTGTCGGTAAGGGCTATCTGAACAGAAAGGAGCTGACGGCCGAACGCTTCCCATCTCTCTCTGCGTTCAATGAGCGAGTTTACCGAACCGGAGATATGGTCCGTGTACTCCACGACGGCTGCTTCGACTTTCTCGGTCGAACTGATGACCAGGTCAAACTTCGTGGTCAGCGTCTTGAAATTGCCGAAATTAATCACTGCATCAGGTCCGCTGTTTCGGGTATCACCGATGTCATCACGCTATTGATCCGCAACGAGAAGCAACAGAAAGACTTGCTCGTGTCGTTTGTGGTCGCGGCTAAGGGGCAGGCTGAAAAGGTCCAGGAACTGCGGGTAATTGGTGGAGATGATTCACAAAGACTCGGTCAATGTGTCAAGCGCGCGTGTCGTGATAAGCTGCCAGGCTATATGGTTCCCACATATGTCTTGGTTTTGCCTTTCGTTCCCTTGTCGGCGAACAACAAAGCTGAGGTCAAGAAGCTGAGGACACTGTTCCACAGCCTTTCACAGGAACAGCTCATGGGGCCGCCTCTCGACGTGGAAGGGGACCTTGGAAAGGCGGGGGATGAGGTCTGCAAAGCGCTGAGAAGCGTTTATGGCGTACAAGACGAGACTATCTTGCCATCGACAAGCACATTTGACCTTGGAGTTGACTCCATCTCCGCCATGAAGCTAGCAAGAGCGCTGAAGCTCCAAGGATTCAAGCACGCCACTGCCGCTTTGATCCTGAAGAATCCTGCGGTCGCCGATCTTACATACGCGCTACAAGCGCTACAGACATCAAGTGAGGTCTCGACGGGTGTTCTGGAGGCATCGCAAGCGGTCGAGGCTTGCCAACATAGACACAGGGGTTCCGTGTGCAGAAACCTCGGCGTCAGCCCTGAAGACTTGGAGTATGTGGCACCTTGTTCGCCACTACAGCAAGGCATGATATCCCGATCACGGACTGACGGGAATGAGGGCGCATATTTCAACACTTTTCGTTGCAACCTGGCAGATACCATTGAGTGGGAAAGGCTCCAATCTGCTTGGCAGATCCTTGTGCAAAACCACCCGATTCTGCGTACGAAATTTGTGCCGACCGTAGATGGATACGTACAAGCGGCCGTCAAGACACAGACAGTGCCGTGGGAGTTTATCTCGTTGACACCAGATGATGACATTGAAATGGTGCTGGCTGAACGGCGCCAATCATGGATCAAGAGCAACCGTTCAAGTGTTGTCAAGCCTTTGCAGTTGCTGGCAGTCAGTGGCATCTGCAAACAATTGTTGGTCGTCAACATCTTCCACGCTATTTACGACGCTAACAGCTTTGATCTGATGATGGATGAGGTGGCGAGACTTTTCAACGGCGAGAAGGGCAGCGAACTCAATGCACCGAGTTTCCTTGATGCCCTCCTCCGTGGACCGCTGAGGACGCACTATTTCTGCAGAGACTTTTGGTCAAGGCACCTGCGGGGTGTGAGGGCGATGCCTCTGCCTCAACTCTCACCAACCCCAAGTGGGCAAGCTGTCTCTGTCCTACGGCGCATCGGGTTCAGTTCCCTTGAGAAGGTGCGGAAATCACTGGGTGTGACGCATCAAGCCACCGTGCAGGCTATATGGAGTTCAGTAATAAGCCGATATTGTGGGTTTGGGCCCACCTTTGGCGTAATTGTTTCGGGTCGGTCAATAGACTTGGAAAATGTCGACAGGACCGTTGGACCTCTTTTCAACACGGTCCCATACCACCACGACATCACGCAGGGTCAGACATGGACTTCTGCCATCAGGAACTGCCACAACTTCAACACGGAAATACTTCCGTTCCAGCACGTACCACTGAGGGACGTGCAGAAGTGGTGCTCGGGAGGGAAACCAATCTTTGATACTCTTTTTTCCTTTCAGCGAGCGGCGTCTAGTAGTGGCACACGCGCCGCATTGTGGAGTGGGATTGAGTCAAACGTCAGCCCGGACTATCCCCTTGCATTTGAGGCGACCTTGTTTCCCGACGGTGCATTGAATGTCTTGATCGCCACGCAAAAAGGAGTGGCTAATGAGGACACCCTGGGATGCATGATCGATGAGTTCGAAGCCACGGCAAAGGCCGCCGTCAATGACCTGAGCAGTCCGGCATTCCCCCACAACGTCGATCTTTTTGAGAGCCCTCGAGAAGCACGGCACGACTCCTCTTATGATGTCTCTCATCATCTGTCTGAGCAATCCCCGGAGGGCACAGACTCACTCGAATGGCCAACTCTAGTTGAGACAATACGCAAGAACATCGCGACCCTGGCTGGGATAGACAAGTCATCCATTACGCAAAGCACAACACTCTTGGAGCTTGGACTTGATAGTATCGACACCATCAAGTTGTCAGCAAGACTTAGGCGAGCTGGTATTACGCTGAGCAACAGCGAGTTGGCCAAGGGGCAAAGCATTGCGAATTTCGTGAAAATTCTTCACGTCAATGAGGCCAATAGCGACGGAATCCATGACAGCGGATATGCTTCAGATGTCGAAGACTCATCGCCACTCCTCAGGGCACATCTGACGAAGCACGGGCGAGACCTGACTGATGTCGAACTTGTACTACCACCAACTCCCTTGCAAGATTCCATGGTCTCAGAGATGGTCCAGTCAGGATTCCAGCGGTACTTCAACCACGATATCCTCGAGCTGGCACACCATGTGGAAGTTGGCCAGCTCAAGCATGCTTGGTTAACAGTCATTGAGAACTCGCCCATCTTGAGGACTGTTTTCACTGAAGTTGAAGGCACAGAGTATGACTTCGCGTACGCACAACTCGTGTTGAAACCCCACTCGCCAGTGTTCAGAGAAATCGAGGTCGCTTCTCCAGATGACTTGTCATACATTATTGAGGAGGCACGTGTGACGGCTCTGGAGGGGCATGCGCAGTCGAATCTCCTGCAGATCACATTTGCGCAGTGCGGCCAGAAGACATACATGCTACTCTCACTTGCTCATGCGCTCTACGACGGTTGGTCGCTTGGGCTGCTACACCAAGACCTAGTGTCCGCCTACTACGGAAATTACACACCCCGGGAGCCGTACATCGAATGCTTGAATGAAACAATCAGGTCCTTCAGGCTGGGGGCGAAAGACTTTTGGTCCGACTATGTCTCTGGAGCAAAGCCAGTGATGCTCCCACCTCACAGCCAGAGGGAAATGGGAGCTTGTATCAACAGAGCAGAGGTTTCTGCTTCTGTCAAGGCGTCCGCTTTCAAGGACTTTTGCAAGCGCCACGCAGTGAGTCAACAAGTTGTGGCACAAGCGTGCTGGGCCGCCGTTCTAGCAGTTCACTGCAAGATCCTTGACGTGGCCTTCGGGGTTGTTCTCTCTGGCAGAGACACTGAGGCCTCCGCGGCACTGTTGTTCCCTACGATGAATACCGTGCCCGTGCGAACGGTCTTGCACGGTTCGGTGTCGGCTTTTCTACGTTACATGCAGGACAACATGGCCGGTGTGAGTCAGTTCCAGAACTATCCACTGCGGAAGATCCAGGCAATGGTTCAGGATCGCCGGCAGAACCTGTTCAATACGCTGTTCATCATGCAGAAGAGCAGTGAAGAGATCACGGGAACAGTTAGAGCCAGGGCCAGGAAGCCGCTGATGAGATCAGTCAAGAGCTCGTCGGCCGTTGATTATCCAGTGTGCGTGGAGATGCAAGTCTCCGGAGAAAATATTGTATGGCGCACAGCATGTGATGACGCATACCTGTCCGCTGATGGCACAGATCATCTTTTGAAGGAGCTAGAGCGTGTACTCGAATATTTGGTCAGCTCACCGGACAAGGAATTGCTACAGTTCAGCGACGATGGGGTGTCTGTCTGTGGCATGTCCGCCTTCCAACCGCAGCGGATGGTCCCAGAGCAGGAGCCAGAGCTGAAGCAATCGGATGATGTTCGCAACGAAGGCCAGTGGTCCGACGTGGAGGAGAAAATCCGCCGGGTCCTAGCCAGTATCTCTGGCGTCGAGGCAGCGTCAATTCGGAAACGTCACAACCTCTACCACATCGGCCTCGACTCCATCAGCGCGATCAAAGTAAGCTCAACGCTTCGCCAGCAAGGAATATATGCCGGCGTGCGAGACATCATACAAGCCACATCGATCAGCGAGCTGGCTACGAGGGCGTCCAATAACAATGACGCAACGTCCACGGCTAGGGAAGACCCCCACAGCCAAACCGAACCGCAGAGCTCGGGTGGGCTGCCCCTGAGCTTTCGATCAAATGATCTGCCCCGATGGGCAGGTATCGATACAAGCGAGGTGCAGGAGGTACTGGCCGCCACAGCGATGCAGACGCACATGCTTAGCGTGTGGCAGAACACCAAAGGGGCCGTCTTCTTCCCTGTGTTCATGTACCGCGTGTCTGGAATTGCTGACCGGGATACAATTGAGTCTACATGGGCCGCTCTTGTTGCGGAGACGCCGGCACTGAGGACAGTCTTTGTCTCTACCGGTCATCGCGAGACACCGATACTTCAAGTCATTCTGCTAGAGAATTCCCAGGTGGAGAATCCGTTCGTGTCACTCCAACTGCAGCCAGACGGTGCGGAAAGATGGGCTTTACGTCTTAATATACACCATGCTCTCTATGACGGCGTCAGCTTACCACTCATCACACGGCGCTTCAAGGAACTCCTCAGCCATGGAGCCTCGCTAGATGGACGGGGCGAGGCCGTGAACAGGCCGCCTGCCTGGTGGCGAAGATCCATCCCTGCCTCGCCGGAAGAACCACCCGGAGCAAGCACAGGGGCCTTCTGGAGGCAATACCTCGATGGCGCTAAAGCGGACCCTCTACGGCTACCAAACTCCGCCAGCGCGCCGACAGACAAGCGCGTCGGCTTCTTCAAGTACGCCGCTGTCAGAGATACCAGCACGCTTAAAGCCGTATGCTCTCACCACGGCATCAGCATGCAGTCTCTGTTCTTTGCCGCATTTGCCAAGGTTCTGTCGATGCTCTCGGGATCTGAAGAGGTGGTATTTGGCGTCTACATCGCCAACAGGGTCGCCGAGCATGAGCTGCCGTTTCCTACACTTTGCCTCGTACCTTTGAGGGTCAGAGTTCCACAAGCCTCCGATATTGTGAAGGTCGCGAGCAGAATCCAGCGAGACATCTTCGAGGTATCGAGGCCGGAAAACGTGAAGGCTGGGCTGTGGGAGATCAAGGACTGGACCGGTGTTGTGGTTGAGTCCTTTGTGAACTTCTTGAGCCTGCCTGAGGACGAGTCTTCCAACGCCCAAGATGACAGCGGTGTTAAGCTCGAGGCCATGCGTTCTGACGAGGCCACACCAGGCGTAGAGGACGAGGGCACTATATTTGACCCAAGGAACATCCCGTGGCTTGAGAATAATGCTGTCAGGGATGCGTATCTGGTGAGGCCCAACACCCCTTTACCCTCAAGACGTTCGTTTTAGATTCTGAGGCACCAGCTGACAATTAACAACCAGGATGCAGTTGATGTTGAGGTAGCGATACCAAAGGAGGGTGTGATGAACATCGGGGTGTTTGGTCGCCAGGGCAAGCTAGGTGGTTGTGGCGCAGAGGAACTGGTTGGAATGATTGTGGGCATGTTGACCACATAGTCGACCATCGTATTCCTATGTATTGAGGATCTGATCTGGCCGGGTGTAGACGGAAACACCACGGCGTAACAAGACCACTCGCCTGGAATTCCTGGGGTATCATTGGTTATTCTATTACGAGTGGCTGGTTGTAAATGGAAAGTCTCGGCCGCATCACTTCTGCCGCATGTTCTTTGGTCTCCGCTTCTTGAAGACCACTGAGGGCACGTCTGGGGCTGCTGCGGACTCCACCGTACCTGCGTCGCCCTCTTTCTTGGGGGCAGGCGCCTCGGGCTCCGAGGTGGGAGCTGTCGGTAACTCTGCCATTGCCGGGACGCCTTCCTCTGACGGCTCCTCCTTGACTGGAGAGGACTCGTGGCCTTGTCTTCGGGTTTTCGCAGTCTCAGCATGCGGCCCAGCATGCTCCTCCTCCTTAGCCATGTGTTCCTCCTGCTTCTTGACGACGAGACCGCCGCTTAACAAGGCATCCAGATCTGCGCTGCCAGTATCTCCGCCGGGCGTCCCGGAGTCACGGCCCCAGCGTCTCGGCTTCTTGAAGAGACCCTTTATGGCCTTCTCCTCTTCGATTTCATCGTCTGTGCGCTCGCGCTTGTGGACTCCGCGTGCCGAGGCGCCCGGGTCGCCGCCGTCCGCTGGGGTCTCGTTCACAATAGTGGTTGAGGTCACCTGCCAGTCGCCGACCATGGCCAGGTCTTTTCTGAACTCGTCGGGGAGGCTGACACCGAGGGAGGCGAGCTGCTCGGCCTGGCGCTTGCGCTCCGTCTCTGAAAGCGTGCCGGCGCCGCCGGCCCCTCCTCCTGAGCTTGCTCCCGCCCCGACGCCAGGCCTCGTCCTCGAGGAAGGGCCTCCATTTGCTGCAGAGGATGCTGGACAAGCTGAAACGACGCCGTTGAGGCGCTCGATCTCCTTCTTTGCGCGCTCCTTTTCCCTCTCCTCCCGCTCGTGGCCGCGATGGAGGTCCCGCAGGGCACGCTTGACGGCGCCCTGATGCTTTGCGGTTGCCTCGTGGTTCTGCTTCTCGAGCTTCGTGTCACGGACGTAGATGGAGCAGTGCTTGCACCAGTACCTGGGGGTGGATTTCCAGTATTCGGCCATGGTTTCTGGTGTAGAAGACGACAGCACAAGAGAGGGGCCTGGCTCTGGAAGTAAAGGGGGGGGGGTGGTGGTGCTGATGGGCAGCAGGTCCTGTGGTCTGCCCGGGGCTGGCAACCAAATGCCCCGACCCCCGACTGACGGCTTACGTAATGGAGCCAAGTAGCAGTGTGAGGAGCGCTGTCGTCTGCAGCTTGTGATGGATGCATCCATTCTTCAACCTCGCCTTGGCAGTGCAGCAAACACCATCACTAAACCTGGTGCTCTCGAATTGTTTTCAACCACCATCACCATGGGCACCATGACCATCATCACTCACAAGTAGCACCAGCAGGACCAGCTTATTCACTTGTTGTTTTTCTTTGTCCGGTCGGGCCTATGTACAGGGAGGGGCATACACCCTATTACGACCCTGTTGGAAGACAAAGCAGCCGAGTCCAGTCCAGCCCAGCCCAGTCCAGTCCCAGGCAGCCGCAAGATGCAATGCCAGAGCAGCTTCCCCAACCACCTCTCCCCCGGCTCCCCAACCCCCGTATGTCATTATGTGGGACCGCCCTGCCCTGTAACGCTCTGGCGTTCAGTCATTTCACATCTCACCCTGGCGGACGGGTTATTAAGACCATGAACCCGAATGCGTGCCGAAATGCAGAGCAGAAACCAGAAACGCAACTCCCTTGGAGAAAATCATCACGTGCCACCGAAACCAAGTGGTTGTCATTGGAGTGTGCTCTCACTGACCCGAAAGCGAAGCGCAGCCTTTCCGAAAGCCAACTCCCTCCTGGACCAATTCTGTCGCACTTGTTCGAGGAGCTCCTCCTCTTTTCAAAGCGGATGGATCTTTAGAGAAGGGCGACGGCACCGGCGAGACCAATCAACAGGGCGCCTATGGAGGCTCCCCGGATCGCTCCAGCACCCCCGGTGGCCGGCGCCGAAGTGGCAGGGCTCTCGGCCGGCCTGGTGCCGGAAGCCCCACCACCCATGGCGGTGGTGGCGAGCGAGGTGCCAGGTGCTGCCGGAGACTCCTCGGGAGGCACGGCGGCAGAGCTGCCGGACTCGGCGGGGGCGCCACCGGCAG
>NQMI01000215.1:0-22311 GCA_002270565.1 Stenocarpella maydis | reverse complement strand
CTCCTGGACCAATTCTGTCGCACTTGTTCGAGGAGCTCCTCCTCTTTTCAAAGCGGATGGATCTTTAGAGAAGGGCGACGGCACCGGCGAGACCAATCAACAGGGCGCCTATGGAGGCTCCCCGGATCGCTCCAGCACCCCCGGTGGCCGGCGCCGAAGTGGCAGGGCTCTCGGCCGGCCTGGTGCCGGAAGCCCCACCACCCATGGCGGTGGTGGCGAGCGAGGTGCCAGGTGCTGCCGGAGACTCCTCGGGAGGCACGGCGGCAGAGCTGCCGGACTCGGCGGGGGCGCCACCGGCAGGAGCAGAGGGGTTCACCTCAGGTCCTGGGGCGTTCGTCACGGTAGGAACCGAAGCCGGAGGGGTGACCTGGATTTGGCCATCGGACTGCTGGGACACTGGCACCGCAGGCGAGGTCGCGACAGGCGTCTTAGTGATGCTAGCACACGGCGTGGTGCCGACCTGGACCTGGCCTTGAGTTGTCGTCAGCACGTGACCCGAGAAGACGGCCAGGTTGGCTTGAGGGAACTTACCGTCCGCGATCTGAGAGACGTGGCAAAGCGGAACCCCGGTAGTGGTGGTCCTCACCTGAGGCTGGCCGTCGGGGAGGTTGGACACAATAGTAGTGGTCACTATCTCGGTTCCAACGAGCTGTCCGTCACCAGCCTCAGCAGCATTGCCGCCACACTCCATGATCATGATCTCCACAGGCGAGCACTGTGGGGCCCAGGAACGGTCATAGAGGTTGAAGAAGTCGCTGCTTGCGCACTCATAGAAGACGGCCGAGCCACCGAGGGCGAGTGAGCCATTACCGCACGCCGAGAAACCGGCAGTGAAGATCGCACCAGTCTGGGCGGGCTGGTCAAACTGGAACTGATAGTTTGATGCAATGTATCCCGTTCGGGACTGAGAATCTTTGAGGACTCCGTCCGCGAGGGTAGCAACCAGAATTCCATTGGTGGCACAGTCATTGCGCTTCTGTTTGTCCTGTCAGCCACATCACTTGGCCATAATGGCTGTCGCCGCGCCACGGTGCCGTGTTGCCAAGGGCGGCCCAGGAAAGCAAACAAGAAGGGAGCAGCAGGCTTGCAATCACCAGGGGGGGGGAAGGGGTGGGTCGGTGGCAGAGCAGACAGGCGCTGGATCTCGCATTGCTGTGATGAATGGGGAGATGCAAGAACGGCACGGGATGTCGGTCAACGACGTTAATATGTGCTGTGCTGTGCTGTGCTTCCCTCAAACCTGAGGATGATGACAGATGGCAACATGCGACAAGGACCAAGAGCAGGTGGGACAAGTAAGGGGTGTGGTAATTCCAGGAGTGGACTTACGGCAATGTTGTTGGCATCACGTCTCACAGCACCCTCAACCTTGGCTACCGTTATCTCGAAGGTGCCTGGGTAAGATGTGAGGCAACCGGCTGGTGGGCTTGCCTCTGGAGCGATTGCCGAAGTGACTCCCTGGCCAGCCACAAGAGTGGCGGCCAAGGTGAAGAGAAAGGGGACATATGAGAGCATGATGAGACGGTCTGAAATGGTGGTGGTGTTGCTGATGTTGACGTTGAAAGGAGGCAAGCTAGCCAGGAGACTGCCAGAAGGTAAGAATCAGAGGGGGTGGGAAAGGCAGAGATGGAGTAGAAAGCGATGGATGGTTCGTCTTGACGACGAAAAGAGTGTCGGGTATGAAAGAGGGTTGAGGTGAGTGATCAGGCGGAAGTGGCTGGAAATGGGTGGTTCGGGATAGAAGCTGATGAATGAAGGGAGCTGCTGCAACCACAGATGATTTTCGGTTTGGTGGCTGGCAGTGACGGGACGATGCAAAGACCAAACGATGCGATACGGTGCTAACCAAGTCAGGCTGATTACAAAGCGATAGTCCAAGTCTGCGACCCCTCGTAGATCAGTGGGAAAACCAGTGGCAGCGGAAGGGAGGTTGCGGATGTTGGTCAAAGGGATGCATCATGAGGGGAAGGGGAAGCTGATATATGGACAACAGGGCAGAGAAAGCTTCCTTGCAACACCCCCCCCCCCCTCCCCCCCCCAAAAAAAGAGGAATTGCCACTGCGGACGGGGCCAAATCTCATGGTTGACCATTATTATGGAGCTAGCAGGACTGCAGAGACACAACAAAAGGAAAAAGAGGTCGAATCAAGACATATGATTCACCAGGTACCTTGCTCATATAGGGCATCATCCGGGAGCCGGATGGGATGGGCGCACAACAGCTGCACACATGGCTATAAAGCAGGCTGGCTGGCTGCCTTGGCTGCTGGCCTGGCCGTGCCTGACATGAAGATGACCCAGCACAGGAGAAAAAAAAAAAGTCACCTCAAGCTATGAGCCTTGAAGAGCTGGTGAGGATATTTAGGGTGGTTGGTTGGAATGTAGCCCTCCGAGAGAGGTACGGTACATACCAGCCTGGCTGTGTTCGGTGTTTTGTTATTTGTCGGCCCATTGCCCACAAGTGCCTTGTCTGCAGAAGCACCCTGGCGCCCGCCCCCGCCCCCCCCTCCCCCCCCAAAAAAAAAAAAAAGAGGAAAAGAAAAGAAAAGAAAGAGGATGTGGCTTGAACTGACAGGGTAGGACTCTGATTGTCCGGGGGGGGTTTTGGGGGGGGGGAGTGGTTTGGTTGAGCACACATACACACGGCTGGCGACCTCCAGAGTACAGTCTCGCTGATGCACCCGGGCCATGTCAACATCATGGCGTGGTGTGGTGTTGGGAAGTGAGAAGTTCAGCGGGGGGTGGCTCGTGGAGAGCTCCTCACCCACTCACTTATAAACGCTGACCAGAAGTAGCTCGTCTGCGAGGTTTGGGGGCCATGACGACACTTTACAAAAGACTGTGTGCTATTATGGACATACAAGTAGACTAGAGCATACGTATGTTGGGTCATATCAATACGTGGGCTTTTGTCTAGAGCGGGGGGGGGGCCGTGGGGAGCCTCGCATCATCACTGGCATGGATCCATCTCAACCCATATATGTGAGGATAAACGAGGAACAAGGCTTGGTGAGCTGGTGAGCTGGTGAGCAGCAAGGAGACGGCCCGGATCGGCAGCGGCGCCAACACTTGTGGTGGTTTGCAATGGTGCCGGCGACAATCGCCATTATGATTAGCCTTAGATCAGCGGTAGCGGGAGCCGTGGGGTTCTGGTCCCAGGTCCGTTGCCTGGGCACGGAATACCTAGGCCGTCGGAGAACGAGACACAGACTGCGGGATGAAAACAGTGGCAGCATGGCCAGGAATGGAAGCGGAGGGCACAACGGACGGGCATACGGGACAAACACCGAGGCAGCCATATATGCACAGGTGGCTGGCTGCAGCACCTGGGAGGACCAAGGACATGGACATGGCTCGCTGGGGTCTCTCTACCTTGAGAAACATTGGGCCACTTTAATCGTGAGATGGTTGCACGGGCAGGACCCATGGCGGCTTGGGTAGGATTAACAGGCGGGACGAGGCTTGGTAAAGTAAAGTCTAACAAGGCTAGTTGAGCCTGATCACGACAGGGGTGTTCTGGCCCGTCGACACCTGTCTGGTCAAGACTCAAGGGGAGGCCGGGCCGATATACAATGACAGTCATGATGGGTCAGCTCTCCCCTCGCCCCCAATGTGAAACACAAGACGCCATGTACCCCCTGAGGAGAGGTACATGAGATGCACGAGCGCTGCGCACCCCGCCGCCGAGCCTGCAGATCTGGTCTGATGGTGCCGTGGATCAGATCCATGGTCGCCAGTCTTCTCTGTATGGACCACTCGGGCTTGTGTGTTTAGATGGACGCTTGGTCTACCTGCCACACCCCTACGACCCTGGTACTGCACCTTGAGCTCATCATGTCCTGCAGCAAGGGGGCGAGCTCGGGCATTCTCATCCAGGAGGCATTGCAGGCTGTTCCGCAGGCTGGTGGCGGTGGGCGGAATTGCAGCCAGATATCAACTGTGGGTCGCACCCAAGGGGGAGCCCTGGAAGGGTGTGCGCAGCGTTGTTGAGCACAGCAACCGAGAAGCTACCTGGCCGGGCTTGGTGATTGGCCAATTAGGCCCTCACATGAACACAACTCGACCGAGACTCGCCCTCGTGCACGCCGCGCTGCAGGCTGTTGTGGAGCTTGCACCGCCTTGCTACTACATAGTACCGTGCGTGCGGTGTGGGTCCCGGGCCATTCTTCCCACAGCCGCCCAGCCGCCCGCCTCGTCGGCTTGCTAATGACATGATTTACGCGACAAAGCTTCCTGCTAGTCTAGTGTAGAACCTTGAACGTCCTCGTAGCCGGATCGGCGATCCGTCTGGGCCACTTTACACGCCCAATGAACCATTACATACGCTGGCTGCCCCTCTACAGCAACTGTCCATGAGCCAGCCATCTGGTGGCTTGGGCATCGTGGCCATGACGATATTGTTGTAGAAACCCCACGTAGACGAGCAACGTTCCCCCGATGTGCCTCTGCTGCTACAATCCAAGGTGGGGTTGCTGCTGTAGCACCCGGGATCACCCAGCAGGGCTGACGCGGATTTGATTTCCCAGCAGACGAGTAAAGCATTCTATTATCTAATTGCAACTGCTCATTGTAGCATCTTGTCTCTTGCCAGGCTGTGCTGATCGTCACCAACCAAGAGGAAACATTGCAGCCTGGATCAGGAGCCTCCCGAGGTGCCACAACCCACAGGTCGGCCTGCCAACTGGTCTCAGTCGAATAAACACAGGCAGCTGACGGCAAGCATTTTCGGCCATCTGGCAGTATGAGGGCATTGCTTTCCATCCTGCCGTATTGCCCCCCCCCCCAACACTTTCCGCTCTGTCTTTCCCTTTCCTCTTGCCTTTTTCCTCCAGGTGGCAGGCTGAAACAGTGAAAGTAGTTAGATGTATTCTGGGGGTTGATGCCAAGTATGTGAATATGAGACATCACCCACTTGGGCAGAGTCAGGGCGGTTGAATTCACAAGTGCATAACGGAAAATAGTCTACAGACTTCTTTCCTAAACACCGCTGGCATCATTCGATTACTGACCACTTTGGCCATAGGCTGCACTTGGCCCAATTCCATGTCTTGTGGCCCATTACACATTAGGTTCTGCGAGCCTGCTGGACACTAATTCCTTGTTTTTTCTATATTCTACCCAATCTTGTCGTCCGCTTTGGTCTGCTAATTATTCGAATTCTACAGGCACTTGTCCGCGAACAAAAGAGATAAAAATCGCCAGGGCTTCATAGAAATATTCTTGATGTGCTGAGGTCGCTTCTACCTAGGTTGGCTTTCTACGTGAAAGACTCCTTGATGTCCTGCTCCCAAAGAGACAGTGGCTATATGTGACCACATGATTGCTCTACAAGTGCATAAAGTGCGGTCAAGGTCACAAAGGTTTATCAATGTCAGTATCTCGGGGCACATACAATGCTGGTCCTGTTGCCTCCATCGCTTTCATCCAACCAGGGCCACACCATTTCCCATTAGCATGTCCAGCTTGCTGCGTTTGGACATAGACGAGAAACTTCTGTCCAAAAACAAGTACCAAGGGCATAATTCCTCATCTCTTTGGAGGCGCTAAGCCGCGAACAGTGCTCAAGAGATGGCGCACCAAGTCGGGTCTCTGAGAGCTGCGCCTAGATGAGGCGACCGGATTAATCAAATCACACCTCGGCAAGCACCTTGAGCCCACATCGTTCATTTCCTGGGCTTCTGAAGACTACCAGACCGCGCTACCGTCTGCCATCGAGGCCACCAATGGTGACTATGAGGCTTTTGATGACTGCCTAGATCTCAAAGAGCCATATTGCCTTCCTGGAAACTGTACTCCCCGTTTCAGACACAATCACCCAATTACTACAGGTCTCTGCGCTTCTTTAAGCCAAACTCGCAGATGCAGAGCGAATTTCTTGTCTATGGGCCCGTCAGGGGTATAGCTTTCCATACCGTTCCCCTCCCCAACATCTCAAACGTTGGTTTCAGCCCAAGGGACATCCAAACATACCCCGAATGGACAAAACAGCTGACAAACTACAGCACACCTCGAGCGAGGTGTGCAGCAGGAAATCTACCGGCAACCGATCGACAAAACACCCGACGTCATCCTCTCCGTCCTAGCAGCAGAGCTGAGCAGACAGCGGGCCGCGAGGTCCGACTTCAAGGTTTTCCCTGAGGCTCGATCCCGGTGGGAAGAAGGCACCGTCAAATGGCAACACAAAGCCTCTTCAGCTAGATTTTGACGGCCTTCTTTTTGAGGACAGGACGGAATCGAGGGTAAATACCGTGGGTAGGCTACCGAGGAACCTTGGAAGGCATCACGTTTCATCAAGGCAGAGGCTATTGCTGAAATCATCACAGATGCGTTGAAGAGAGTATGGCTATCACGAAATACAAAGCCCAAACGCGTCCGGAAAAGAAAGTGTATACCGAGTTGACACCACTTGGGTCATTATTGCTCAGGACCCTGGGCAGAAAACTAGGTATGAATGAGCCAGAGGGAGATAAGTCTGCCCGAGAATCATCCTAACCTCCTTGGCTTGCCCGTCCCATCCTTTCCTTTTGATTCTAATATGCTTGGCTGTATGGCTTGCAGCCAATCATTACTATATCAACCTTTTCTTCTTGAGAGCTTAAGGTTAAAGTAACATGGGTGGCCCACATTCGGCCCTCCCCCCCTGTTCCAGCCCCCCCCGCATACGCATAACACAATATTCGCGTCTGGTACCCCCCCTATAAAAAACTTTAATTCCTTAATAAGGGATATTTTTTCATATTACTAAACTTCTTTTATAACCTAAATAAACCATTATAAAGCAATATATAAAAGCTAATATTTATAACGCCCTTATAGTAATTGCTAATAGTATATCTTTAAAGGCTGTTTCTAGGCTATAGTTTATACCTATATTAATGCTTTATTATTATCATATAGGCATTACTAATTATTATAAAGCTGCTAACCCTTAGAGGTATCTTTCTAACTATTAAGAGGACTAATTAGTACTATTTATTATTAACTAAAGTAGCCTAGGCCTTAGGTTAATTTTATTGGAAATAAGGGCTCTTATAGCCTTCTTTACCTTTCCTTATAAGAATTGCCCTCTCCTAGGGAGGAAGTAGCTAAGGTAATTCCTCTTTTATTATCCTGAATTTTAAAGTTATAAGAACTAGTAGTTTAAAGTAATTTGGCTAAGAGTAGTAATAAAGGTAAATATTAGGTCTTAATTTAACCTCTCATAATTATTAATAGTTAATTAATTACCCTAAGTAACTATTAGAATGCTAATAAGGAAAGGATAATAAAAGGGTGCTTAGATAGTATATTAACTTTTAGTTATTTATATAATAGCTCTATTATCTAATTGGATTATAACTTATAAGTATAGATTTTATATATTAAATATATTACTACTGTAAATAAGTAATTTAACTTATTAATTATATTTAAAGATAAGTGTATATAATAATAATAGTTTTCTATAGCTCTTAAGGGTTTTAATGGCTAATAATTTATAGTAATAAAGAAGGGCTAGATAGAGGAGAAAATTACTATTAAGTGGGCAAGAAGAGTCTTTATTCCTTAAATAAAGCTAAGGGACCCTAATGAGTAGTGATTACTAGTTATTAATATGTATTATAGCTATGTAATGCTTAATTTTATATAAGATTACTTCTTAAATTAAATTTATATAATCTTTTTACTAGTATATATCTCTTATATATTATTACCCCTTAATATTAGAGTCTTTATATTTTTAAAAGCTTTCTTTAAGAAGTACTTATATAGCCTTAAGTAATTTAATTTATTAACTATTATAATAACATAATGATTTCTTTATTACTATTGGACGGCATATAAAGAGGTATTTATAGCGGAAAATATTCATTCTAGGTAAAGGGTAATAAGTTTTAGCCTATCTCCTAGCTAAAGGCATTATAAAGCTACTATATCCTTCAAAATTATTAAAATTAGCTGGAAATAGGTAAATTAAGTAGTTAGAATTACTTTATTAGGCTAAAAGAAATACCTAAGTATATCTTTTAACTATTAGGGCTTAATTTTATTATGCTAATAAAGTTCTAAGAGATATACTACTTAATTATTAATTATAAGTATTAGAAATACTTAAGCCCTACTTAATAATAACTTTTTAGAGAAATCCTTAAAGTATATAATAAGAAAGAAATGGAGTTAGTAATAACCTTATAAAAATAAGTAGCTATAGAATTAAATTAAAGCTAATAGGAAGCTTAAAAAGAAGATGGTTATAATTAACATAAATGTAGCTTTTACTAATATTAAGGCTATTTAGAAGGCTAAAATTAAGGCTAGCAAGGTATTATTTGATAGCGATATATCTAATAATTTCTTAATACCAATAAGAGAGGGATTGGTTATCATTATAGCAGGTAATTGAAGTTGGGAATAGTGGCATTGTTGATGAGGAAGGGGGGCCGGAATAGGGGGGGGGCGAATGTAGGCTACCCACGTTAATAGGCTTGGGAGTTATGTTAGGCAATATAGTAATGTTTTAAACTCTTTACTTTATTATTTGGAAGGCAGTTAAGCTATATTAGGCTCCATTATAATATTTTAAACTTTTGTGTGTGTGTGTGTGTGTGTGTGTTGCAGGGCGTGTAGTAAGCTTACCCTGCATGGGTCAATGTCACACCGCACCTTAGGTGCTTGTGTGATTCATCAAGTCCGTATTCCCACATTACCCCTAACAAGCGTTCCTTATATTGTTCTGTCATATTACTTGATTAGCTTGCGAATCGAAGGTCGACTTGTATACACCATATACTTTTCAACTTCCAAAGCAGTGCTCGGCGACTATTGACCGTGACCCCTGTACGCAAGTGCTTCTCGATCAGCGATGCAGCTACATACTGTTGCAATCAGGCTTGGGCTCTGTCTATCCACACATCTCTTCAGTGTATTGGCCTATAACACCACTGAAAAGCACATCACGGACGCTGTAAGATCTTCAAGATGTTGCCCCACTCGAAAGAAGGCTGCCGGCTGACAGAAATTGTTAGTGCAATGAACTCTCATCCCTGCTCCCGGGCAACGTGGTCTATCCCAACTCCACAGCCTACATTGCTGCAAACACATACTGGTCTAATAGGCAGGGCGAGGTCAGCCCGGCATGCTTTGTCACGCCTAGGTCTACAGCCAATGTGAGCGCCATTATCAAGTCCCTGACTGGGCTCCAAGCACCTTTCACCGTCAAGGCTGGCGGGCACACGGCCTTCGCTGGGGGCTCCAACGTTGGGCAGGGGGTCACTATCGACTTGGTCCATCTGCGCGATATAGCCGTGGCCGACGACTCACAAACAGTGTCAGTTGGATCGGGAAGTCGATGGATTGAGGTGACTGAAGCTCTGGACCCGCTGGGCCTCGCAGTGGTGGGCGGGCGGGCGGCCGACGTGGGTGTTGCTGGCCTTCTCCTTGGTGGTGGTATATCATATTTCTCTGGCTTCCGAGGCTGGGCCTGCGACAATGTACAGAGCTACGAGGTCGTCCTTTCCTCCGGCGATGTAGTCATCGCATCCCCCAACAAGAACGAGGGCCTGTTCTGGGCGCTGCGCGGTGGCGGCGGGAGTAATTTTGGCATCACCACCCGCTTCGACCTCGACGTGTTTCCGCAGGGCGACATCTGGTCAAGCAGTGTTGCCTACCTCGGTGCCATGAATACTACTCTGATACCACTCTTTAGCAACCTCACGATAAACGGACTCCCGGAAGATCCGCAGGCGCATATATACTTCATTATGACTTATTCCCCAGAGCTAGGCGGGTACGTTGCGGCAGCCGGCATGTATCACGCGACGCCCCCTCCGGCCAACACCACGCCGCCGGTCTTCCTTCCGCTCAAGTCCGCCGCTGGGATCCTGTCGGACACAGTCACCGTGGGAAACGTCTCTACAGCGCTCCGTGCGATCGACCAGCCGTACGGGGACCGCCAGACTTGGTGGGACACATCGGTGTTGGTCACAGAATCAGACCTATTGACAAGCATTGTGCCTCTTTGGGAAGAGGTGGTATCTAAATTCTTAGCAGCCGCAGCTGAGAATCCAGGACCCGGCGGCATGGCTTCTACGGCGACACCATACCTCGTGTTCCAGCCCATACCTATAAATATCCTCATGGCGATGCAAAAGAATGGCGGCAACGCGCTCGGCCTCAGTCCCAGCGACGGCCCGCTGACCTTGGTCCAGCTCACTGTCACATGGGATGATCCTGGCCTGGACGAGCTGATAGAGTCTGAGCTGGCCAATTTGATTCTAAAGGTTGAGGAAATGGCAGCGGAGAGAAGTGAATTGAAGGGGTTTGTGTACATGAACTACGCGGGCAGCACACAAGACGTCTTGAAGAGCTATGGCTCGGATAGCTTAGAGAGACTGAAGGATGTGGCAAATCACTACGACCCTGAGGGGCTACTGCAGAAACTCTGGAGAGGGTATTTCCAGCTCGGTGGTGGCGAGGAGGCAAAGTGAAGGACCGCATTTTCGCCTCGTGGTATAACTGTATTTCATGTCATACCTCTTTGTCAAGTATTACATAATATACCGTCAAGTTTGCTCGGAGTCAAGTATCCCAGACGAGTTTGCCCCAATGCCTTGTTGCACAAGCGATAACAACAACCCATCTGTAACACTGTTTGTAGAAAATCGTTCTTTAAGCTTACTAATATATTGTAGCCGGAGGACACTCAGGAAGGAATGGGGTGTGGGTGTGGGTGTGTAAAAGGGAAGCCAAGGAGGACTTCGCATACACTTACTACAGCACTTATAAACAAGGGGCCAGCTTTCATATCGCCATATAAGTATTGACCAGTTTGTATTCTAACTACACGCGGCTTAGATTTAATCTTAACTAATGTTATAATAAGGGTTTCATTATTCCCTTAATAATAGGCTATTGTGTTTCAACCAAAAAGAAAAATTGAAAACGTTTTATCCTGCAGCAGCTGATTGCAAGCTTAGGTATAAATATATAATGCATACACGGGGCCAGGCCGGTTTGGCCCCACTATCTAACCAATATAATATCCACCACACCCCTGAGCTGAGTGCCTAATGCATGTCCCGAATTTCACAACTACAGCAGACGTCGCTAAACATGTCCCCAATGCCCATTACTTGGCCCCATCAAGCTGTATTAGGCACCGGTGACCACTGGGAACCATGAGGAAGTGCAAAGCAGGCTCCATATCCTTGTCGCACATACCCTCCAGCTCGGACACGGTGGCGTTAGGGAAGTTGCGGAAGAAGCGAGCAACCATCAGGCGGAGCTCGATTCGAGCCAAATGGCGACCGAGGCAGGCTATTTGTGACTCTGTTAGGATGATGCTGATTCTGAAAGAGGCAGGCCTGTCTTTTTTCTTCTTTCTTTTTCTGATTTCTTTTGGGGCACTTTACTTACTTCTCGCGCCGCCACCAAAAGGAAGCGTGCAGTCTTTCATCTCCTGTGTCATGTGCTCCCACCTCTCAGGTTTGAACTGGTAGGGGTCAGGGAAGGCTCTCTCATCTCTATGCAGACTATATGACTGAGTCGAGACAGTAGCTCCCCCAGGGATGAAATGCCCTGCGAGCTCGACGCCGCCTGCGGGCACGATCCGCGGCAGCCCGCAGGGCAGGGCGTTATAGAGGCGCAGTGTCTCGTTGACGCACCAATTCAGATATGGCATGTCCCGGAGGTCGTCGTATCCGAAATCCTCGGGCATTGCAGCCAGCTCTCTGAGGAGCCTGGCCTTAACATCAGGCAGCTTGCAGATGGACCAGATGAGGTAGATCACTGGTGCACGTTAATCATCTACTATGGCTCCCAGTGATATATTCTGGAACAATCCAAAGCACAGACGTCAGGGAACTTCAGAAGGAGACGAATGGTGACTACTGACTCGAGTTGGCAGTGGTGTCGCTGCCGCCGACGATAAATACCTGCGCGTTGTCGCGGATCTCGATCGGCGACCATGTGTCTCCATCGCCGGCCGTGTAGAGTTTGGAAAACACGGTAGGCTTGAGGTCCTCGCCTTGCTTCTCGACCCGCCTGGCGTGACGGTCCAGCGCGCTCTGGGCGTAGTCGAAGGTCCGGTACTGGATCTTGGTGGCATCCCGGAAGACGGGGATGGGAAGGTACAGGGAGAGCCAAGATATAATAGGGAACATGGAGCGTAGGCCTCCAACGAAGCCCAGGCTGACAAAGTCGTTGATGGATTGGTTTTTCTGTCATTGCGTAGGGTAAGCATCACGGTCGTGCAGGCCCATTCTGTGCAGGGTACCAGAAATCCTGAGTGCTACACACCTGCCCACTCTCGAGCTGACCGAAACCTTCGCCAAAAGTCAAGTCCCCAATGACATCGAACGAGAGGAACATGAACCACTTGGCAACATCCGCGGCGCCGCGGGTCTTGTTCTCCTCGCGAATGCGCTCGATGGCTAGGCGCACCTTGCCGTCGATGCGAGGCAAGAACGTCTTGAGTCCAGTCTCGGACATTGGGTTCGATAGGAGGCGCTTATACTTGCGATGAACCTCCGGGCGGATCTCGTTGAAGACGCTGGACGAGTCGGTGATGAGGAGCGAGTAGAAGGGCGACTTGAGGAAGCCGCCCTTGACGCTGTGGATGACGCGTTGGCATGCCGGCGCGTCTGAGATGTCGACCTCGTGAGGATTGATCCGCACCACCGGTCCGTACTTTTCATGCAGCGCGTGGACCCAGTCGGGGTGATGTGCTGTGACGACAAAGTAACATGATATAAGCGTTGTGAACCGCGTATACCACGGCCCTGGGATGTCTGACAAGGGGTTTGTGAGGCCGGCGTAGATATACTGTGAGGGTTGTTATATATATTAGCTTCCAATGCTTGGAAAGGTGAAGTGCCCTCATACCCTAGCCAGCAGGATACAGAGGAGAACACATCCCGAAAATAGCGCGTTTGGTTTGATGAAGTCCATCTTCGAGGACGAGGCGACGCCGACTGAGGGCGGCGGTGGATCCAACAGAGCAGCACAAACGGCAGACGCTCCCACAGACACACACCCCCTTTTTATATTACAAATTCTAAGCTGCTGTGTTTATGCGTATTTCACTGCTATGTCCGTCGGAAACCCCCAAATAGGCCGTTCGGACAAGAGGGTAACAGGGTAGCAGATATGTTTCGTTATGAAACAAAATTATGCGGCTCGTCGGCTATGCTCACCATGATCCTTAGCGCTGCAGCCGGACAGCTTCGACATCCTCAGCGTTTCTTGTTCAGAAATTGATGTAGCTACGCCCCTCATAATCAAGCCTTTTGGTAGTAGCCATCAGATGTTATTCATCTGAACCTGTCCGGACAGCTGTCGCTTCGATTCCCCAGCGCGCGGGTGCTTCAAGCCTCAAGCGCTGCCTCAGAGTCATCCTGTTGCGTGTTTCTGCTCTCACCTCGAGGCAACCCAAAGTCACCGTCTACCACGGGCCCGTCTGCCGATGCCGGCTTTTCCCACCACGAAGCCCACTTCCGGATCTGCTCTAGATCTGTTTGGTGCTGTTCAGCGGGCATATAACCCCACCTGCCGTGCTCCTTGAACCAGCAGCGATTGGGTAGGTAGGCCTCGAGCATGTAGTAGTTGTCCCTGTGAAAGGGAAAGTCCGCCGACGGGGGGCCGCTCCTCTCCAGGAAAGCATCGGTGCCGCTTGCCATGTCTTGTAGAGTCATGCGGAAACGTGGCCGCCGGTTGCCCCTGTTGGCGCTGTGCCTCGATATGGCTCTCACAGTGGAGGCCAGATGGGCCTCGAGGATGACAGAGTACCACAGCGGGGATGCGGCACCGCCGACGGCGGGATCGGCGGCATTCAACACAATGGCTTGGTGTAAACTTAGGAGCTTGGTGTTCCACTTGGGCTGTCTGCCACGCGGGATGATGGGAAGCGGCTCGCCCTTGTCCAGGTAGTCAGTCCAATGTGCGAAGTCGACAGCCAGGCAGAGGACGTTCCACCTTAGAATGCACGTCATGCAGGTGCAGACCAAGTCAGGATCAGGGGGCGCGACATGCTGATAGTAGGGCCGCCTGTGGATTTCAAGCTTCTTCTGCCTCTCAGGGTGCCGCACGACGTCTCGGAGGCCTATATCTTTGATATCTGAGAGCAGGGCCGGCAGGCGTATGCACTTCTCCAGGCATGAGTAGCGCCGCTGGATGATGGAGCGCGCGACAAGCGCAGCGTGGTCCTGGAGGACGAAGGCGTTGACGGCGCGACACGTGCGGGAGAGGCGGAAGATGTCGCTGGGACGGGCAAAGGAGAGGATGTGGATCAGTATGTCGAAGGGCAGCTCGAGAAAGCTGCGGCGCTCGCCCGACGGCTTTTTGCTGCGGCATTGCTTCCTGCGAAGACGCTCGCTCCGCTTTGAGTAGACGGTGAGACTGCCGTCCTCGGCTACTCTTTCGCGGCCTGATGTGGAGATGGCCTTGGGTTCCACCACCGCAGTCTCCACGCCAGCGTTTTTTTCCATCGAAACTGGCTGCTGTCGTGTCTCCGTCTCACTCGGGGTTTTGTTTCCCCTTCCTCTTCCTTTCCTTGGGGAGAGGGGGGCTTGTCCTCGAGCGAGAATTTGAGCTGAGCAGGGCCTGGGTGGGAGTCGTGGGTGGCACTAGATGGACTAGACTGACTATTAAAGTCATCTACTGCGCATGTGGTCTGGCAGTTGCCTCTGTGCAGCAAGAAAGCCGCTATGGCTGCTGCCCCGCTTGATCTTGCTGAGTCAGCAGCCACAGACATGAGCGAGGCTTTTGTTGAGGCCATCCTTTTGGATTGCCTAACCCACTTCCTACGTGGCTCAAGTCGGGTGGGATGATGCGTTTCGATACCTAGGTAGACTGAGTCCAACTATAATAGACTGACGCCGACCCGGACCAAGTCAACACCTAGCAGCTGAGCAGGCAGATGTCCTTGGCGAAAGGGGGAATCATTGATATCTCTGTCTAGGTCTGAGATGCTAAAAACAACAAAAAGGCAATCCACAGAACACCCTCATCTAGTCATTATTAGGAAGGCCGGGGGCGGTGCACACCGCTATCCATCCCACTCCTATGTACTTCTGCTTTTTTCATTCTTTCTTTCTTTCTTTCTTCTTCATCCACAGGGGTCATTCACTCATCAAATGTCTCAAGCCGCACCAGAAACCTTCAGCACCTGTTCGTGGCCCTGGAAGAGCTCCGGCTTGGCCTTGTACAGGCTCTGGACGATGCGCTGCACGAGTTGGCGTGTCTCACCCTGGAGCTGCTCCTCGGGCGGGCTCAGCACCTTCTCGAAGACCCCAATGAGCTTGGGCGTCAGGCTCTGGACAGTGGGCTCGTTGGCCTCATCTGGATATGGGTTAGTCGTTTGACCTCCAAGGGGATCAGGCGAGGGGACTCACAGAGCTTGTACAGGCACTCATAGACGGGTGTGTTCTCCTCAAAGTCCTCCTTGAGCGGCAGCAGGCCGACGAGGACAGGTAGGACGTCGGCAATTGGCATCCTATCAGGGTGGGATATGATCATACGGCACACACAGCCCGTCGCGTTGTCCTTGAGGCGCGCGTGGTCGATGGAGAGCATGGGTTCCAACTTGGTGAGGATGTCTGTGTAGCTCGGCAGGTAGGTGTTGGCGTCCGTGGAGTGGTAGATGAGCTGGCCAGTGGCGTAGGCGGCGTTGCTCTTGGTCTCGGGGTCGGGGTCAGTGAGACGCTTGAGCAGCAACTTCAGAATCGCAGGCGTGTACGGGGACACAGCCGCGCCCATGTGTGCCGCACACTCGGCAATCACACCAACCGATGTCGAGCGCTCAAGGTCCTCTTGAGACGAGGCGAACCTCATGACAGGCTTCTCGAAAATCTTCCACAGCTCCCCGAACTGGGAACCCATGGCAGCGGCAAGTCCTATGACCACGTCCAGGGCAGTGTCGATAATGAGCCAGTCGTACTCCGAAGAGCCCGCATCTTCGTCTTGCTCTTCCTCATCGCCGAGGTCCTGCTGGCAGGGGTGCGAGCGGGTGATCAGGGTGGTCAGGACGGTAATGGTCTGCTCGACCATCTTGTCCTGTGTGAGAATGGCAGGCCCACACGCTTTCAGAGTCGCAGCAACGTTACGGTTGACCTCAGTGACGACTTGCCTTGAGACATTGTTAGCCTATGGCCATGCCAAGCGATTGATGCACCGAATTGAGATGGCAAGATATTTCAGGAGTAGATGTGACGTTTTCTCAGCACCCGCAATGGTTTTGCGTCTGAGTGAGCTGGGTATAACGCTGGATGCTCATCATAAAAGAAACCGGGGGTACAGAACAAGGGAGGCCAACATACCGATCTGTCTCATCAGGCCACAGCTTCAACGTGGCCGCAGAGACAATCTCGCCTAGCTTGGTCAGAGTCTCGGACGGAGCCTGCCTGGGAGGGAAGACAGCCTCCCACTTAGTGCCAGTCTGCTCCTCAAACAGCTCGTAGACACGAGCATATGACCGCCACAGAGTGCTAATGGCTGCCTTGCGACATCCCTCGTAGCTGTGCTCAACGAGCGGAGTGATGTTCTCCAACGCCTTCTCGAGGTATTGCGAGATCTCAGCCAGACCACAGGCGTGGGTCACCACATCTCCGAGGACCTCAATGGCGACTTCCTTCTCCATGGCCTCGGGGGTGACACCGTAGTCTCCCCAGTCGTCATCGTCGTCGTCCTCGAAGCCATCATCCTCCATGGGCTCCTCGCCCTCCTCGGGCTCTCGGATCTTGATCTTCTTGCCACCCTGGATGATACCATCCTCGGTGCCAATGATGGCCTTCTCCTCTTCGGAGAGGTTTAGAACCAGCTCTTCCTCCTCGAGTTCCAGGCTGTCAAACAGGCCCTTGAACACCCCGGCGATGAATGGGGCAAAGTCTTTCCCGTAGACCTTGGACAGGGCGCTCCACAATATGAAGCTAGTCTCCCGCAGCCTGGAGTTTCCGAGGTTCAAGGCCTCCTCACTGGCCTTCATAAGGTCCATAACATAAGGCTGGAACTTCTGGGGGCCGACTGCGGTGGCGATCCGTCCCATGGCGTCACACACCCCGCTCCGAAGCTCAAGCTCATCTTCACTGTCCTTGATCTGGACGAAGGGACCCAGTGCAGTCATCGTGTTCTCGAAATAGGGGGCGAAGTGCTCCTCCATGGCGCCAGCGAGGGCACCGAGGGCACCGGCGGCGGCACCCTTGACCTTGAAGTCGGGGTGGGACAGGAGGTTGCCAATAGGAGTGATCAGCTCCGGTCCGTACTTCTGCATGACATCAGAGTCGAAACCAGATGCCAGAGCATCCAGGGCAGCGCAAGAGCATCGCATGATCTCGACGTTCTTCTTAGCAACACCGGCATCGGAAGTCTCGGCGCCGGCAGCCTGGATGTTCTTGAGCAACGCCTCGACGAGCGCATCACGGTCGTCTGACAGTTCCTCGGCCATCTCATCAGCGATGCGAGTCAGCCCGATAAGGGCGGTGTGGCGGACTCCAGCATCAGGGTCATTGAGCAGTCGCAAGACAATGGGCATGATCATCTTGAGCTGGGTGGAAACAAAGTCTGGCGCGCCCTCAGCCACGGTACCCAGAGCAAGGACACCGGATTTTCGGAAGCCGGGCTCCGCAGAGGACGCGAACTTGGGTAGAACGTCGAGCAGAGGCACGACGACCTGGCGGGGGGGCAGGTCAGATGCCAGCTGGTCGAGTAGAGACTGGGCGGCACGGGCAGGTGTGATATCGTCCTCGTCCTCATCGACATCGATCTCGGTGAGGATTTCCATGCTCTTGAGGGTCAGCTGAGAGCCCATGTCCCTCATACCCTGCACCTTCATGCGGCGGTAGCGGACAGCCTGGGCCAGGAAAGCTAGAGCCTGGCAGCGCACCTCGTCGTCGGCGTTCTTGTTGGCAGCGAGCTCGGCCATGAAGGCCATGAGGTCTCGCAGGTGAGGGCCGAGCAGGACCGGCTCATACGCAAGGAACTGCTGAAAGACCTCGAATGACTTCTTGGCCTTCTCGTCGTCGTTGCTCTCAACAGCATCCTTCAGGACGTTGACCATGGGCGAGATGAGTTGTTGGACGGCCGTGACGGCAGTCTCATCCTCCTCTGGCTCGACAAGCATCAAGACAGCGCCGATAGACATGACGGTGTTAACGCGGACATCGGCACTCTGAGGGTCCTTGATTGTGTTGGAGAAGAGGGCGAGAAGGTCGCGTACCTTCTCGGCGAAGTGTGTAGGGTTCTCGTCGAGGATTGCGTAGATGATGTAGGAGCCGACCTCGCGGTGGGAGACCTCGCTGTTGCTAGCGAGGGTGAAGAGAGAAGGAATCAGGTCTGGCCACGCGCTGTCGTCGAGATCGAGGCTAGCGATGGCGGCAATGACACGGGACTCGGAGTGTCTGCACTTGGCGTGCTGCTCCTTCATGGTGGCCTCGACCAGGTGTTGTCGGACTCCGGCCTTCTGCTCTGCGGGGATCTTATCCCAGTACTTGGGGACGAGTCGGGAAGCCTGGACGGCTGCCTGCTGGCGGAGGTTGACATCCTCGTTGGTGCAGATGATCTCGACCAGGAGAAGCAGGGACTCGGGCTTGGAGTAAAAGTTCTTCTGGAGCTCTGCCGTGACGGCCTTGACCCTCTGTGTGTCAGCTGCGCAGAGAGAGGATGTCAGTCTAGGGGCTCAAAACATAAAGGGGCTGGCCAGCACGCAAGAAGCGGAAAACGCGTTGCAACCGTGGTGCTGGTGCTGGTGCATTGCGAATGGGCCGAGCAAGGGGACGGGATCCCGATGGTCTCTGATCAATTGTACTCACGGATCTGGCTCTCTTGGAGCAGAGTCACCAATCTTTGACCATCCATCTTAGCTGAACACAAACAAGTAGCCCTGGAAATACAAAAAGAAAAGAGGAAGACTCCAAGGGCCTGGAGGAATGGGGGAAGCAGAGAAGAGAAGAAAAAAGAGCCAAAGAGGAACCCTGTGAGTAGAGGAAAATTTGCGGCGGCACCTACATAATTTTTTGGCCCCTCATTCTTGTTATCGCTTATCACTGATCTCGACTCCAAGCACCGAGGCCTTCACATGCATGGGCAGGTCCACTCATTGGGATATGGTCAACTTGATGTACCTACTTCACTACCTACCTAGGTAGGCAGGTAGGTATTTCCTTTAGAGACCTGGACATGTCCTGGTACACAGCATTTATACCCTAGGCAGGTATTTACATATACTACCTAGGTAGGTATTGATTGGATATACCTAGGTACCTAGGTGACATCTTGTCTACCTTTTCTGGGTGCATGGCCCTAATCCGTAACCAGAGTGCAGTTACCTTTAACTCAGAGGTACCTTGTCTCAAACATTCAGATACCCCTTCGCCAAGGTTTTTTTTAGAATATAGCCTCCCTACTAATTTTCTAATAGCATAGCTATAGTATAGTAAATTTTTTTTAAAAAGTACATTATTAGCTTAAGATATTACTTATTAATTCTATATACTCAAGCTTAATAAGGATAATATAGTTAATTAATAAGTAAATAATATTAATAAGTAAATTAATTTTCTAATATGTACTAACTTTTTATTAACTCTAATACTCTTTTAAAGCTAATTAATTAACAAAATATATTATTAATTAATACTAACTAACGTGATTTATCAGGAAGTGGCCAGGTACCACATATGGCTACCTTGATTTTATATATAAAAAACATCTATACTAACCCTACTAAAACCTTCAAACTAAGCCTAAAATGAATGCAAATTTCAGGGTAGTTAAAATTTCATATACTTTAGTTACTATTTTGTACAGGAATTTTGGAATTTTATTACGTAAGCTATATCGGAAAAACGAAATTACAGGGGTCTAAAATATAATTTCTTTGAATAAATATGCGAAAATAATTCTAAAATTCGAGACGAAAATACTGTAGCTTATTTATATATTTATAATCAAACCCTGAAAATTTGCTCCATTTTGGGCCTAGTTTGATGGTTTTAGCAGGGTGTGCACGGACGCTTTTTATATAGAAAAGCAGGGTAGCCATTTCCTGTATTATGAACCAACACGATAGTAACCTAAGATCCAGGGTAACCAAGACCAACTGTCACGACGTAACCCCGCAGGCACAAGATAACGGGATATATCAGGACAGGGTTAGGGTTAGAACCCCACTAACCAGGGTAGACCAATAGGACCGCCAGCAGTCCTAATAACTTCAGGATAAACTAACAAAGTCATCAACGGTCTATACAGTCCATTAGCTAAAAGATGGATAAAGAGTTAGAATATATATATAGATATAGTTATTATTATAGCAGATAGCTTTCATAGAATAGACTCTTTACTTATTAATCTAAGTATTCAGTCTTACTAACTGGATAGCCTTATAGCTTCTAATTATACCCTATTTATAAATAGTATCTTTATATATTACAACTTAGTTATATACTACCTTTATACCACTTTACTAATATAAACCCTATAGGTTACCTATTAAACCTTATAAAGGGTTAGTATAATTATAATATTTTAATAACTCTTATTTAGAATGATTATATAGAGAACTAACTAAGCAATATAAAGATATAATATTAACTACCTCTTCTAATAATAAATAGGCCTAGATTATAAGTGCCTAGAAAATAGCCCTATAGATTAGAGCCCTCTAGCAGGAAATTAATCATCTCCACATAGTTCAGCAAGCTAAGGCTTATAAGATGGACAAGCCCGGCCCTTATAAGGGAGACAAGAAAACTCTCTAGGGATTCCTTACTTAATGCTATACTTACTTCTAACACTATAAACTCTAGTTTAGAACTAATTATAATAGAATTATCTTTACTAAATATTAGCTTAAGGAAAATACCCTTCCTTAATTTAAACTTATTCTTAAAAACTACTTAAAGAATAATAAAAAAGATTAGAATAATAATATTAAAGCTATCTTTAAGAAGTATAATAACTTTAAATAAGCCTTAAAAGATACTTTTAGCAACCTAAATAAGGAATAAACTACCAAATAATAGCTTATATAACTTAAATAATAAGGCTTAGCTTCTAAATATACTGCCTACTTTAAGCAACTTACTACTTATATTAGTTAGGGTAATAAAATACTTATAAGCTAGTTCTATAGAGAACTTCAAGAAGATATTAAAGACAAGCTTTTTAAAGTAGATAGGCCTAATAAATCTATAAATTATATTGCTATAGCTATATATAGTAATAACTAACTATTTAAATAATAATAAGAGCATTAATATAAGAATCCTAGAAACTAATAAAAGCCGTAATACTAACCTAATAATAGAAAGAAATACTACTATAAAGGTAACTTCTATAGCAATTAGCAATAATAATAAGAAACTATATATAGTACCCATCCAGGACCTATAGAACTTAATGCAGCATAATAATGCTCTAATAATAGCTAGAAGTGCTATAATTGCGAAAAACAAGAATACTTCTCTAAGGAATACTGCTAACCCAGAAAATAACCATAAAGAACTATCCCAAAAGAATAATAACAGGTTAATATAACTATATATTATAAATACCCTAAATAATATAGCTATTTATTCAATAAGGAATGCTTAGTATACCCAGAAGGCAAGACTCCTTATATTTATTAACCCAGCCTCTATATAGAATATTTAATCTACCCTAATAAGAAGGAATCTAAAGGTCTAAACAACCTACTAACTATTCTTAAGAAAACAGTAGATGCTAGCCCTAAGTATAAAGCCCTTAACTGGACCTCTTGCTTTAATAACTAGTGCTTACTATATCTTTTAAAGAAAGAAGCCTTTAGATAGTTCCCTAAATAGCCTTAATAGAAAAGATAGTTAGCAATAGGAAGATAAGGACCACTATATAGAATAATGATAAATAATAGTAACTTAGACAACTTAAGTATTAGAAATAATGGCTAAAGAAATAATAAAGACCCTATATAAAATAATAATAAATATAGAAATCTTAATTAAAATCCTAAGAAATACCTAAGAAAGTGCCAACCTATTATGCCTAATACTAGTACAACCAGGATCGCCATTATAGAAGTACCCCTAGCACGGGCTATAAAAGAACTGCACTAGTCTCCTATTAGAGAAACTAGAGATAAGGCCTGTCTCTAGCTATAGCACCCCAAGCACGCAAAGATCTTATAGATTTTATATATATAGCATACGTATTATATTTATTTTCAGGAGAAAGCTAGGTAATCTTTCTTTCCTAGAAGGTTCTACTTAAGACCTATTATAAAAATATATAAAAACTTTAAACTTAGGCATTGGGAGATTGCTAGCTATAATAAAACTAAGGCCTATGTAATTATTAAACTTA